>JAZDUA010000464.1:980000-1238238 GCA_038098605.1 Gryllus longicercus
AAAGAAAAATACACATTTGGTAAATGGAGAATCCTCGTTAATGCCGAGGGGGTTATAAGGATTCTAATAATCGAGAAGCGACAAAAGTCCAAACACCTTTGTCTAGAGGAATTTTTGTCACCTTAGTTTTAATTATGCAGATTTACTTATTAATTTACTAGATACTACCTTAACTTTGGTTTGTTTTTTCATATTTCTCTCTCATAATTTGCTCCATATGAGAATATGTAGAATCATTCAACTGGTTTCATATTTACTCGTAACATCGATTCTCCCGATTGATCTACTTTATGCAGTTCGCATCGAGGCAATAACAAGCAATGAAGTATAAGTAAAAATTGTAATAGTAATGAACAACTAGTCACGAAAAATAATGTTCTTTCATTATTCACCGTTTTGCAGGTACGCATTTGCATTTGTACGCTGCTCGGAGGCATGCTTGCCGTTACGACAGCTCCCTTTGAAAAGAAACTTCGTCAAAAATGACACAAAGTGAGAGAGAAAAATTCAGAGGAATGTTGAAGTGGAAGAATTCAAAAGGGTTATGGAAGTTGCCTTGGTTCATTTTCACCTGCACGAGACCGAGCAGCAACAGTTAATCAGAAAAAACAGGCATGGCTTGTTAATGAAGCTAATAATGAAAGCTGCTTTGCTCAAATGTGACCCTTTACAGCGGTTTGAGGATGAGACGTAGCAGCTAAAGATTTAGTAATTTGTTCAAATTACATGTTATTAAGAAAAATAGGAACCATTGTTTTGACGATTTGAAGCTTTTGATGAGCAACAAATTAAGCAAAGGGTTAAAGAAAAAAAACTAGATTGCTAACCTTCCTCCTTAAAGCCACCCTAACAATTCTGTTCATTACAATGTCAATAGAGATTTTAATCTTTATTTATATCCAGGGTGGTGTAGCGTCTAAAGTCCCTAAATTAGTGTTCAAGTAACCAGAGTCATGTCGTCCCATGTGGTGCATACGATGCGGTGGGCGTTGCGAACCGCCAATGGTCGCTGGGTCGAGTCCAGATTAAAGAGCAAGCGCTTTTATCAAGTTAACGTGCTGTTCAAGACAAAGGTTAACTACCAATGGTGACATTCCACACATATCACCATCTCCCGGAACATGTGTGTTTTTGTTAGACATTCATTAACGAAGATGTAACAAAAAACTAATACGACATCATCAGTAACTGCAGTAATACCTAATAACTAGGCGGCGGATTTTGATGACTTCAAAATGACCGGAAATGATCAATAAAATGCTCTTAAAATTCTTTAAAAATGACCTTAAAACAAAGAAAACTGACGTACAAAATTTTATCAAACCACTTCTAATGAAGTTGGATGTTACTTATGTAATTGAGGCTTCTTCCTTTTGTTCAAATGAACTCAGAGTGCAGACTTTGAGATGGGACTGTTCTTGAAAAGAAAATATCTGCCGTTATTTATTGCGAAATCGGGCGAACAGAGAATGGTGCCGATAAACGTCACAGGAATTTAATATTACGTAGTACTCACAACGATTGATATTACAATGTGTAAGAATAGAAATCGAATAGGCTACTCAGGAATTCTGTGGTGAACATTTGTTGCATCTCGTAAATATTGTTTGAAGCAAGTACCATTAAAATGATATTAAAATCGATGAAATCGGCGGATAACGCAGAAAATGTCGGAAAAATATAATAAATGACTTAATAGTCGAAATCGGTGAAAAATGCAAAAACAAATTACATCTAATAATTGGTCATTTCGTTCGTCTTAAAATAAAATGAATTTCTATAATAAACGCCAGTGTCATAAAGTGAAAAGAAAAAAGTGACAAATCATTAAAATCCACTCCCTACTAATAACCATACAAACATTTTATACTCCGATTTAAACACAGTAGCTCTTCACGGTCACGAACTGGGCGAAGAGGAGTACACTGTTATCCAATGGGAAGCTTTGTTACGTCTTAAATTGTAGTAATATAACTCCCAATTCGATGACAATGTCCCCCTCTCTTTCCAGCCCGTGACTCTGATCGGAGTTTGTGTATCTCTCCTACAGGAGGAACAATAGATAATTATTTCGTATGACGGGCGTCCGCTTCGCCAAGGCTATCCCAGGACGGTCTGTGCAGGATGGCGCTCGTTCTTCTGAGACCGATGTATTACTGGAAAAATTGAGATTACTTGATTCCTTTAATACAGGTGTTTCAAGAACGCTCAAACATTACAAGCAAGATTAATTTCTCTTTGCAGCAGAAACTCTTTTTTAATGACAAATTCGTTTGATGTAATTCCGCGAATCATGTGTTTAGAGATCATCGAATATTTAATCGTGGGTTATGGCTTCCCAGTTTCACTTCCAGTATTATAGAAGGATCAAGGCTGATCAGTAATTCTCACACGAAGAAAAAACTCCGACGCTCTTTTGAGAAATCGCTGCAATCTCGAGTGATATCATTCAAAAATGGTATCAAAATATGTTCTGGAAGTGCCAAAAATACATTCGATCCCACCACTGCAATGGAGTAGGCGAAGGACAATACTTTCAGTATCTTCTCTTCAGTATGTTAAGCGCGAAGAAAGTGGCACGCAATTCATTACAAACGCTTTATTTATTGTATTTATTTTACATTTAAAACACTAAAAACTGCGTGTGACTTGGTACGGGGAGAAGTGTATTTTCTACACTTTTTTATTTATGGGATACCTACCGTAAACGATAGTCAGTTTGAATTTTGAATACAGAAATAAATGAGGGTTTTTGGCAAGAATTGATAGCAAAATATTCGACTTCTTGGCTGTCCGGGTGACACCACGTCATTGGCTGTCGGCCTCTCAGACAGTCACCCAGACACCCAGACAGTCAAGAAGTTATGAACTTGAGCCGCGGAAGCTTACGTGTACAACAAAATATTCGCACCGAAGCAATAAAATATACTTTCAAAGGCAAATCCGCGATAGATTTGGGTTCTTATCCTTCATCATGTTGTTTGTGAAAGAATACCTATACTTACGTTGCGACGTGGAGAATGATAATATGAATAACTATACTTTTCACTGATCTTTATAAGAGTGTGACACCTCAGTTTTTCGGCTACTGATAAGTTGTCTGCATTGGAGTTATAATGCACACCACGACTTAGTTTGCATTAATATTTTTATAAAATCTGTACTTTGGATACTTTTAATTTTTATTTATTATCCTATTTTACAATACGTTGGCGCCTTATCGCATTAGTCAGCGTGCTCGCTTTCTATGACGTGACCCGGGTTCGATTCTCTATCAGACGAGATTATAGTGTGCGTTTTCCTTCCTATATCCCAGTATATGTTGCTGGTTTCTTATCTTATCTTATGTGCGACGATGAGAAAACTCGTTTCTCAGGTTGAGAAGACCAGAATACGACATAGGGATGTCTTCGTGACAACCACGCGTTACCCTTTACCCATGGCCGCGGGGCCAGGACGCCCTTTATAGGCCTTGGCCCGTACGCGGCTTCACGCGCCAAGTACACACAACCCACAATTTTACAATAGTATTAGTATATTATAATATCAATGTTAATATAATTGAGTGATTTATTCCGTTCTTCCATCATCTGGGAAGACACCGCCCACCTGCCGCGTAGGCCAAGGGCCATCGGCAACGCGCCAGGCGGACCCGATGGCGTCGGGGCGGAGATGGAGAGGCTTAGGAAGGGGCTGACCTGCCCCGCCTCCGAAGGCGAATCTGCGCTGATCCCGCCGGCGGCCCCGAATCAAACGCCGCCTCCCCGCCCCGCCCCGCCCCGCCCCGCCCCGCCCCGCCCCGCCCCGCCCCGTCAGGCCGTCCCTGCCCCTGGCAGGCAGGCAGGCCGGGCGAGCGAGCGAGCGAGCGACCGGACGGATGGGCGGCCGAGCGAACCGTCGCCAGATATTGGCTGCGGACGGCCTCCGCACCGGCCGCCGCCCCCGCCGTCGCTCCTGCCCCACCCTCGCCTCCACCACAACTGTTTCCCGGCGCGCCGCCGCCACAGCCGTCTCCGCTCTTGCCGCCGACTCCGTCTTCATCGCCACCGCATCCGCCCTTGCCCTCGTTCCCACCCAAGCCCTTGCTCTGTCCCCCATACTCCCTTCTGACATCACCCCCACCCCACCACTACCCTCGCTGCCACCGCCGCCGGCCCTCACCGCGGCCATCGCCGTCTTCACCCTCTCCGTCGAGTCTACCCTCCGCCACGTCCGCCCTCATCGCCACCATCCCCCTCACCGCTCGGGTTGCTCTGCCGCCATCTCCCTCTCCACCTCCGCCTTCTTACTCGCTCTGCTTCCGCCACCACCGCTGACGCGCCTCTTCCGCTGCCCTCGCCCCCGCTGCCGCTTCCGCCCCCGCAGCCTGTCGACGTCGCGACCCAAGGGAGCCCGCGTTCAACGAAATTACGATTATGAAATCGTTTCCTTTTCTCGAGGGAACCACGCCGGCCTATTTTCGATATTTTTTCGTTCCATATATATTTGTGAAAGACGGTAGAATCAACCCAAACCTCCAAATTTTTTAAGGTTGGCTCAAGTTACGGTTAAATGAGAACATTTTCACTTCTTCAGCTCAGCGAAACTGTTTCATTAAGGATCGTTCTATTTCAGCGTAGATAAATCCATTTCTTTGACGTTTCGATTTATCGTTGTTCTGCGACTCGTGAAATTGTCAGATTCGAATGTAGAAATATTCGATGTTTTCTCGTCTATTGGAAATACCGCTCATTTACAGCATAACATAAGCATCATGAATCTCGTTTGGTTAGTTATAATGACAACATTTGATCTTTCAGTAATAGTGCATTGCGGAAACATTAAGATTTCTACAAAACAATTCAAGGTTTCTTTTAATTAATTACAGTTTAATTTCTTTAGAGGAATCCTTATATATTTATATCAATCATTAAAAATACTGATATGTATTAACTAGGATTACCGGTTTTTCAAAAGATTTAAATTGTGATATATGAGTTAAAAGTTTACCCAAAACACATACAAGGTAGGTCATACTTGTAGGTCATACACGTATTATACGTTTTAACACATAAGAGGACCCATGCATTGGTAACTTGGTACACCTGCTATTCCTCTCACACACGCAACAACCATTTTCTTCTTCAAGAACGCAAATGTCGGTGTGCTGCATCTAACATGTGCAATCAGCCATAAAGCAGAAAATGCTAAAAGCGTACCTGCGCCAACTTCAAAGGGTGTACATCCGTCGCAATCTGAGCATCGATCCCCTTTTTTCATGAATACTGTATTTTCTCTACAGCGCGAGCACGGAGAAAGTAACATCCGCTGGCCGGCCGGATGGCGGGAACTGGACGCCCCGCCGCCGCCGCCGCCACCACTAACCACCGGCGCGAGCTTTTTTACGGATATGAAAAAAGTTTGCACTCTTCAGCAGCGGGTCAACCTTCCCTCCGCGAATTAATTAGTTTTCTCGCACGCTCTCGCTTCTCGCCACGCTACCGCTGCCGTCGTTTCCCAGCCCCGTTCTCTCTTCTCTTTCTCCCTCTCCTCTCTCTCTATTTTTCTCCCTCTTCTCTCTCTCTCTTCTCTCCTCTCTCCCTCTCCTCTCTCCCTCTCCTCTCTCCCTCTCCTCTCTCCCTCTCCTCTCTCCCTCTCCTCTCTCCCTCTCCTCTCTCTTCTCTCTCTTCTCTCTCTGCTCTCTCTTCTCTCCCTCTTCTCTCCCTCTTCTCTCCCTCTTCTCTCCCTCTTCTCTCCCTCTTCTCTCCCTCTTCTCTCCATCTTCTCTCCCTCTCCCCCCCTATCTCTCTGTCAGTCTCCTAAAGTGCAGTTTCAATCGCCACCGCTGGTAACAAAACCTACACACTTGTCCCGCAATGACTCATCTTTCGTTCCGAATTTGGTTCCCTACTTTCACCCGTTTGTCTTTCTCAATTTATACATAGCCCATTTCTCATACGTACCACTTCCTCTTCTGTATTCTCTAGTCCTCGACCTGCTTACCTCCAACACCACTCTCTCTTTTTCTCTCATTCTATCTATCCCTGTTTTTATCTCTCTCTGTTTCACTGTTTTTCTCTATTTTCCTGTCTTTAACTCTCTCTCTCTCTCTCTTTCCTTCTCTTTATCTCTATCTTCCCTCTCTTTACTGGTAGTTCTCTCTTTCTCTTTATATTTCTACATTTTCTCACTTTCTCCTTTTCTATCTCAATTACTTTCTTTCTACTTCTTCCTTTATTCTATAATACTGCCGGCATTTCAATAGTCACTGTTGGTATCAAACCTGTTAACCTGAACCGCAATTTCCATCCATTTAATCTGTATTTATCGACATGCAGTCAGTCTTTTAACTATCCAACATACACTTTCGCTTTTCCCTTTAAGTATCCACAGCGTTAAGACCGACACCGGTTGTATCCTGACTGTACCCGCTTCCGCTATCCTGTATCCTGCCTTTCCGTGTCTTCTTTCCCTTGCTGTTATTCACAAATGTTCTCCATCTCATCATTTTGCCACTTCCTCTGGACATCCCAATCCCAGTCCTTTAATCACATTCCGTTCCCCTTAGAGTTTTCTCTTGAGATAAGCTCCGCAATATTGAACTTTATAGGTTAATGATCTCTCTATTTCCATTCTCTCAAGATCTTGAACGCAATAATAACATGACATTTATTTCAACAAGTCACCGGAGGCAGAAAACATTTTATTATTTAATTTACATTCTTCTTATCATATTTCATCCCATACATTTAAAACTTATGTGTAAAAATCACTAACATATCCAATCATCTTGTTGTACAGCTGACTCACCGCCTCAACCCATTTTATTTAACATCTACTTGAGCATTATTTCCCTAACTTAAGCAAAATATCTCAGAAAATATCTATAAAGCAAATAATCTATGTAGTTGAAATTGGGTAAACGTTTTCCCTCCAAAGAATACTTCGACCACTTTTCTCTGTTTTCTCGGCAATCTTCCGTCTGTTCTCTATTATCCACTTTCAATAATTTTCTATAATCAACACTATCGAGAATCGTAAACCACCACATGGTCTTCTGAGAGAGCATCAAACCTAAGCAAACGGGACATAAAAAACATTATCGGTCAATTATCGAAGCATTTTTATCGACCCATTCGGCGATTCACGCAATAAGAAATAATTAATTTTGTCATAAAACAATAATAATATGATAAATCTCGAAAACACCTCAACGAAAGAACTACTTTCAGAGAACTATTTCTTTGAGGTTAAGCCCGTCATATGTTCCAATAATCTCATAATGTTTCCTGGATCCCAAAGTGTCCAAAGCTCAATAGAGCAACTATTACACGTCACTTCCTTTCAGTGAACTTAGAGACCAATTCCAAACAAACGGTGACTTTAATAGAGGTTACAATTATGATGATGAAGATGATGGTGAGGACGTATTACACAGCGAAGATGAGGGAGAACTACATTTTTCTTGGAAGATAATTAGCGTGATACTTATTTGTTTCTACTATAGGATGTTGGGATAGAAATAATCATAAGTGTTGAATGATGAGATAAAATAATTCTGGATTGGCGCGGCGTTCAGAAGTGATATGTAGGGGTATGAGAACTCATCCATGATCACGTGGTTGAAACACGCTACCCTTAACCCAGGACTAATATACGGATTCAAATTCGAAGATATTGACTATGCCATCTCGAACGCAACTCTAAACATTGCGCTACTTCTGCTTGTCCATTTTGGCTTCGGCAATATAGGTAGTTTTGATTGAATGGTTCGTGTCTCCGTACTCGTGAACTGCTAAGGTCATTAGTTCCGTAAGTGTAGTACATTTTCGTATCGCGAGTGATGGTGGTTTTCTTCCCCTAGATGGCGAGATCCGGCGCCAACAGATCCAACCAGGTATATCCCACCAGCGGGACACCGCCGCAGCCAGGACAAGCTCTAAGCTCCCGACCGGTCTCCCGACATTAGTGATAGTGTAGTGCATGTTAGTGTGTGTGTAAAGGGGCGAAGCTACGACATGGAAGACGAATCGTGCGCGGTCCGTGGCCCGTTTGTTACAGTTCTGCTCCAGCATTCGTCTGGTGGTGATCGGAAAACTACCGATCAGAGCAGCATGTTGCCAGAATTCTCCACCAGGCAGCGGATGAATTCGACACATCTGACAGACGAGTGCCGAAAATCCTGCCGTAGACGTAACTTGAACCCTGGAACCTCCCGGTCAAAGGCACTGAAATAACACTAATTGATGCCCTAAGTACGTCGTTTCGGTAGCGTAGAGGTAGATGTGAACTAAAAGATTCGATTTCCAGAAAAGAATCGAACCCGGATTAGATTTCCAGTAACAGTGGCTAATGGTTTGAAGAATATGAAGCACTAATTATAAAATACGCCTTTCAAATAAAATATCGTTGTTTTTTAAGGAATAATGTGATAAATTAAATATTAAAGCAAGAGAAAATTATGTAGCTTCTAAGCCACCACATTGTTTCAACAAAAACACCAATTACCAGTAATTAATTCTTCAAAACACCAGCATGAAGAAAAGAAAATAAGAGTAGCTGTAAAATTAAATTGAGCTCTCATCAACTAGCAATTACAAGCTACATTTACAGAGCTGACGAATAAATTAACAGGCACGAAGGCAGGCAACTATTATCTCCCTCTAGTTCCTCCTCTTCCTTTTCTAACAGCGTGAATCTCAAGAACTCATTAAGATAAAAGCTGCCTCAAACGAGACAGCAGCATCTGAGAATAGTCAATGACGGTGACCAAATCTCCACCTGCGGCGAATTAGGTCGTGCTGCGAGGAGCAGTTAGGGAAACCCTCTGTCTTTTTATCGCCAACTCCTTACTCACTTATACTTTCCTTCACTGCCTTTCCGTCCGGGCAGGCCTCTCAGTGGGTCAAAATGGCGCTGAAAAACAACAAAAAATGTCGCGCTTCATGCCAATTTTACATATTTAAGTAGTGGTTCTACAGAACGGCACAGACTTTATCGTACTAGTTTTCCAAATTATTTGGTCTGAGCTACCATTTCGGTCTTGCCCCACCCTCTTGACAGATGCTTCATGAAAAGTACTAAAATTAGTGAATGTTTTTCAAAATCGCAGAGCTTCGAGTGGCGTCAAATCGTCAGGGGAGTATTCAGATTGTAAAACATTCTTACGCATAGCTAAGGCGCTAGTGGGCCTAGATGACGGACAGAGAGACGCACAGAGAGACGGACGGACGGACGGACGTTTTGAAGAAAAACACGTTTTCGGCATGAAGGAACCCCAAAACGGTTATTTTCCGTTGAAATCTCGACATAAAATTTCCAAACCATTACATAGCTTTCTCTACATGTATAATTTTTCGTGTAATTTTTCGTATATACGTACCTATACGAGAAAGTAAAAGTTATTAACTACTCGTATAAAGAGTAATGCATTTATCGATCTGAATAGCTCTGAAATAGTTTCCCTACGTTTGGAACACTGCAATTTCCGTAAGCTCTAGTTTCACCTTAGACATACGATTTATGCTTGATAGTTAATGTATCACGTTTTAATATCCCTGACGACATACGATTTACGTCTAAATATGTACAAGTACATTTCAGCATTTCGTGTTGTAAATTGTAACCATACATCTCGGTTTGTAACTGATACCTTTCTCAAATATTCACGAGTACCTACTACGCATTATTAAGAACAATATTTCAGATCCCGGTGCAATTTAGGGTCACCGTGTGTATGTGTGACTCAAGTTTCAGGAAATCCAAAACTTATTGTAGATATTGTTCTGTTACCGTTAATATTTGGCAAGATTGCTATTCAAGGTTGCCCATTGTCATGGTGCCAAACAATGTCGGAAAACCCTTTTCTAGCAATAGTTTCATTTTACTTGCACAAGGAAGTACAACAAAAAATCGTTTTTGCCTGTCTTGGTTCATAATGATTTTTTTCTTTTATTATTTATTTTTACTGATGCATCAATTAAACTTCGTTATTTTTATGGTAGAAAACGAAACGAAAACTTGTGAATTTTTACCTTTTTAATGAAACTTTATCATTCTTAACTCAAAAACCGTAGGCACTCCGAGTATTAGCTTTACCTTTTCGCCGCTCGTGCACTTCGCCCATTTCGGGCCAGTGTGGGCCATTGCTCAGTTCGCTTCACGGTAGGCTGGGATCCGTTGGCGCCGCGGGTAAAAATGACCGCCTGAAATATTCAAACCCATCAGGCGGCGGCGTGAGGCGGCGGCGCGAGGCGGAGGCAGAGGCGGGGGCTGGAAAGGCGAGGAGGAATGGGGCGATTCCGCAGGCGCCTGGAGGAGAGGATGAGGGAAGGATCCTCAGGAGCGGAGGCCGGGAAGAAAATGTGGAGTGCCTCAAGGACGAGGAGCGAGTAGGTAGCAGTAGATGTGAAGGCTATCAATAGCCTGTTCTTTGTCGAATAAATACGTCATGAAGGTAAGAGAGATATGCTTTTGTTAGATATTGAAGTTTGCATCTTTTTAAATATGTTTGTTTATATTCGTTTTATTTTCAGTGAAGGTTCTTTAATTGGTTTCATCAATAAAATATTTCTTCATCTTCATTAGGTTTTTTAGATTATGTTTCAATAAAATTGTATTTGTTTTATGTGTTTATTGTTTAATGACGTTCGTTTATATGACTTGTTGTGATACATTTTTTCGTGTTCAATCAGATTGTTTTTTACCTTAAGATGTGATGAATGTGGTCCCGAAACGTAAGTGTTTTGTGATAAGTGAATAAAGTTTTCTTTAAACTGTGTTCTGATTGACTTGAAAATTATTAAAATATATTCTTATTGATAACATCTAGAACCAATAATACACAATATTTAATTGTCATGCTTTATCAAAGTTATCACAAAGGAGTGAACATATGACGCTCCATTCCTTAAATGTATGACACATTTTATTTCTGTAGACTTACTGACTCTAGTGTAACTTTTGTCTAGTAAAATAAGGATAAAAATAACAATGAAGTTGAAGTTTAATTGAAAAGCAGTGAAGGTTAAGCTCTTTTTCTTAGCGCCCAAAGAAAATTGAGATAGTGTGGTAATGAATAAATACATTTCTTTCGAATACTAAATATTATTTTAACTATTGGGTTACTATTTAACTATGGGAAGTTTGTTTGTGGTGTCATGAAGTATTATAAAAATTCCATGAACAATACTTTCATCACACTCAACATTCTAGTGTAGTCTGATAGTAATATCACATATTGCTATTTTTGAGCATCATCAATAAATATAAAAATTAACAATATTTATTTGTCTGTAATCAAAATTATTTCAGCAGTATAGCAAGAAACAAAATGGAAATATATTTCAGCGTACATTCGCATACATCGTTGTATGTTTATAATAATTCAAATATTTTACTTGAAATCATTTTTCTATACTAACGTAGAATATTTACATTTTAAACACTGCTGGAGGTCCATTTCTGGTTATCATAAAAAAGCAAAAAGTCGTGTTTAAAGACAATAATGCGTTGGGTGTAAATCAAAATTACGAGAGCAATTTTTAAAAGTGTATATGTACAGTAAAAGAAATATATCAGTCACAATTGGGGCGCTCAGGATAGTAATAGGTGATCTCACCCGACCTTGCATGTTCAGTAGTATGAGGGTAATCTCCTGCCATACACCTTTCATACGCTGAAATATCAAATTCATTGGGATATGGCAAAACCCTTAAGCCCCACCTTCAAAACGTTGTCCGGAATGAATGTGAACGTGAACGAAAACAGGAAAAGATTTTTTCTCAAAACAAACTCTAGTTGGGAGCTGCCGTTATTATTTTGAACGCATCGATCAGTATAGGTGATGATTACCTTAGAGTAGTTGCGCCGTATTTTGAAACGTCAGTATTGGTGTAATCTGGGTGTTCGCGCCTACGTAATCTAAAAGGGCTCAAGGCAAAGTAAATTAGGAAAATAAACCCTCGGATAAAAGTAACCTGTTTACAGAGATGTCGGGAATGTTAAAAAATGTTTAATAAAAAAGTTAAAATCAAGGAAAGACCAAATTTATAACCGCTCTTTCATACGTCTGACGAAGCGTATTATTAGGTATTCGTAAATTTATTAGCAAATAATTTTAAACAATAATACTGAAAATTAAAAAAAATATTCCACACTATTTTATGACCATACACGTCTTATTAACTTCACTCGCATAGCCACTATTGTTTTATCTAATATTCGAAGAGGAACGTATCAGCAATGTTCGTGCCTGATCAAACCAAAAAACTAAAATTACGGTTTTTAGAAGAGTAAAGAGAAAAGTAAATTTGTTAAAGATTAATTCAATATTTAGAGATAAAAGATGAAGTGTAAGAAACTGCTCAAAATATTACATATTATTTGATCGTATAAAGAATTAATTGGTAATGCACATACTTGTCAACCAAACTGTTATTATCATTAAAATAACACGATTCGGCAAAAGTCTTTCGTCTCTTTCTACATCATCTTACAATGCTCTTAGAGGTTATACTATCAAAGAACATTTATATAAGTTTGTGAATCACTCAAATAGTTTATATAAAAGTGAAAAGTGTTTTGAATAATAGAACACCAAACTTCACAGACATTTTGAGCACTATCGGAAGAGCTGGGTTCCGGTGGCACTTCGGAAAATTGTTTCTGAAAAAGTCATTTTTTAAAAATGGAGATAACGGAACTCCGATCGATGTGGGGCTATTGCTATATTTCGTTGCTGCCAACAAAGATTAAACAACATGAAATATGAGTAATACCGTTTTACGACTAACATGTAATCTAATACAACACGACTCTCCGCGAAAAACATCCGCCCTTTTATTCAAAGAGCTTATGATCCATTAGACTTATTGCGCAGCAGATTTGTGCCGGATTCATAGAATTCTCATCGGCCAAAGAGGCTGATCTGTGTGAAGCTGCAAACTCATTCATTCGTATTTCCTTTGTATTTCATTAAACAGTTAGTTCATATTATCATTGCCAAGTAGAGGTGTCTTACAATAACCCATTTCGACAATGAACTGACTTAGTATTCTCAGGAATAGATCAGTCACTTGTTAGAAAAATTTATGGAATTGTTCTTTTCAGTATTGAGATTCTTAGATTGTAGAGATTTGATGAGAACGTCTCTCATTTTTTTCATTATATCTCAAAAGTGAGTGAAATGGAAAATCAGGTTATATAAAAATATTTTTAAAACATCGTTTAAATAGAGGATACGAATGAGGTTTCTAACCTGTAAGGAGGTTTCCAAGTGTTAGGTTAAGAACATGATTTCCAACGACAGTATATGTCGCGAAGACTTGGAGCATTTTAGTAGTAATTTGGAGAGCAATTAGATGTCTTGGTAGACTGAAACGGGAGTGTGAAAGTTCCAAATTACTATTAACATATTGTTTCATTAGTTACTAGTGGTTACACAGTGTTGGAACACGTTGGCAACATCGTGGGCTAGAGAGGTCGACATCATACGGATGTCGTAACTATCTCGCCATCATTACGTTACAATTAAAATGAATTTAACGATCCTTGGGAAACTAGCTTCAAATCTCAGTTCTATCTACGTCATATATGATTCACACTCATATAAACAGATACCTTTCAGGCAATTAAATAGCAAGACATTGAAAGTGCCAAGTTGCAATAATCAGACATACAAAATATTTTGTTATATTTTTACAGTTTTTATTCCGTTGACACAGATGCATTAAAATATTAGATTTTGTTCATTTCAACTGTGCAAGAATATTTACTGGCTTAATTTATGACTTACATATATTTACTTAAAAATTTATTTCGAAAATGTAATGTATTGATGTGAATTCATTTTTATTAATTATGGCAAATCAGGGACATAAATTAACGAACAAACCTAAATATTAGATATGTTTTATTAGGTTTATTAGTTTTATATTGAAATGATTCGTAAGATGAGCTCAAGCCAAAGATATGGAAATATATTAAGGCGGGCGTATTTAGACTGTACTTCAATCTTGGATGTTCTATCAAATATTTTCTCGAACTTCCAAATAATGAAGAACTTTAAAATGGGAAGCGTCATGTTCAATTCACATAATACATCTTGAATTTCAAATACATGTTCAGTTCTGGTTTAGGTTATCTCAAAGGCGAACCCACTACTAACCAGACTGTGAATTACAATGTTTCAATGAAAAAAAAACAACTACGTATCAATATACTTTAACATGAAAATTTATCGTGGAAATAAAATTATATCCATCTGTTTTCATCACATCAATCTGCTGAACAAATCAACCAATCCGAGAGATCAGAACCCAAAAGTTGGTACAGAACTCTCAGTATATTTAACCTTTTGATATAGATTTTTTTGGGGACTGATGACTTTATATAATCTAACTTCCAATAGTAATTTTTCAAGGGTATTTTATATTCATAACAATTCAGACACAAAGGGTAAAATAAATACTAATTTGTAAAACTCAGATCAACTTGCATTTCATTCCTCACATTTGCTTGTGGACTGCCATGGTTTCACTCTAAATAAGAAGTGACATGCCCTCCAAATCGATTATGTGTATGCAGTTTCCATCTCTGAAATAAATGGAATGATTTCAGCGATCTCGGCAGGTGATCATTATGTTCCCTCTTCCTCACATGTAACTCGATGCAACACATCGTGACATTAAATCGCAATTGTCGAATCCAATGAGGGAATGAACGCTGAATATCTTGAAAAACACTTTGAAAGGACATTCGCAGAACCAACACTTCAAGTGGCTTCAAAAGTTTGATATAATTTGCTAGATTACATGTGCTACAAAGGTACAAACTTGAGCACACACACACACACACACACAAGGGCCACTATGTGGGCAATGAGACCCACGCTATTCTTTTAAGTTTCTATCAGTAGAACAATTTTAGAACACATTTGGAGCGGTTTTTGAAAAAAATATGTAAATAACTTTTCATTGTACATATTTTATGCTAAATTACATAAAAACTACCCATATTTTCAAACTATTGAACTTGAACGTATGTGAAAACCCATCTTTAAGGAACATATTTTATTAAGGAAAAAATCTATCTTCAATATAACAGGTGTAGGCCAGTCAGATGGCCGAGATTGTTAGGGCAGTAGTGCCGTAGCGGTCTCAGATCAGAAGACAGGGGGTTTGAGACCCGCTTCGGCCATGGGTGTATTTGTGTATGTCCATATGTGTGAGCCTTCCATTCATCCCTCACCTCCATCATCATATCATCGTCCATACCCCTAGGCTAGCAACTTTGGAGGATAAAAGTAGAGATTCAGCTAAAATTCTGATCTCCCCAGAAAGGTATTTGCACCTGCTGAAACCGGGTGCTCGTGTGATCCGTGTTTTCGTAAATGCTAAAAAAAATAACAGGTTTAGAATGGTGTTCTCCCCACAATTGGTACTTTCGCTGTTTTCGAAAAATCTACCATTTCAACAAACATGAGAGCTGCACCATTCTCTTAAGCGTTCTTTACGTTATCCAAAGTCAACGTTTGATCAAAAAATTTGGTGCATTTTTAAGAAAATTTTGAAAATATTTTTGTAGCTTCATGTAAAGTACCATCAAAAGTCCATATATCCGTTTAAATCTTCCAAAGTCTTGAGTTTATTCATATCGATCGGGGAATATAAATTTTGAAGAAAATCAGCTGAACGGTTTAGATGCTAGCTTTGGGACAGACGAACATATGTACATGTTTTGCCGTTAATCGGTTTTTCGATATCAAGGACCCACAAAACATGGGTTCTGGCTGCACCATGGGGTAGAGAAAATAATTTTTTCTACCACACTTTTTTATCAAGAGAATTTATCCACATTTTTGTTACTAGGGCAATAGTTGGCAATAAGAGTTGCTTTTTTGCGAACAATTCGCTATTCTCGGCGCAAGATTACACAACTTTCTCTTCCTAGAAGTATCTTCGTCACGGTCAGAAAGTAAAAAAACAAAAGGGAGTCAATGATTTAGTTTATGAATCTTACACACACTAATGGTGCATCAGAAGTACCGACTACCTTGAATTAGTTGTAACGCCAAGAGTTCTTAAAAATGCAAGATAGTTCAACGAAAATTAAACCTGTCCTATTTTTTAAGCGTCCTTTGCTCAGTCCGAAAAAAATATGTCTTTGAAGAACATATTTCACCAAGAAAAAATCTTAATCTTTAACAGTGCAGTTGTAAGAAGACATCGAAAAATATTTGAACATTGATTCTTTCAAAAATGCAAAGAGTTCGACAGAAAACCTCGAATTGTAAGGATTCTGATACCAAAAAAAATGGTTAAATCTTGTTCCTATAGGAATGGGCGAACACTGGAATGGTGTAAGTAACATTTTCTAATTTCTGAGAAAAACGTTTTTACATTAGGCTGTATTTCAGTGACAATGTAATATTGTGGTTTTAATGAACAATGAACTCTTAACCTAAATTTATATATAACAATTGAAGTTTCGGATCCGTTCAATGAATAACTGTTTAGTATAGAATCTAACCTAAATATTTCAATAAGTCTTTTGACCATAAAATAAAATCTATCTGGCAAGTGTAGAACAAAAACTGAAATCCGTAACACAGTAATTTCACATTACGAAAACAATGAACATTATCAAATACAAGATACAGATGACTACTCTTAAAACTTTCAAATAAATTCACGTGTCAGTGATAGATATCACTTTTCAACGCTATTTTTTAATGTTGTAATAGGATACTGACAAGAGAAAACAATGTGATTGAATAGAAAAGTAGATTTGTGTATGCGTTGACGAAGTAGAGAGAAGTAGTTGAGAAATTTTAGAGAATGAGATATTTTAGAGAAATCGATGCATGCGTTGGTCTCTGCAAAAACGGTACTAATTAAAAGTGCTTCTAAACAAATTACATGGAATGGTCCAGACGAAATTCGATGAAATAAACAATTGTTCTAGATCTTTAAATCTTAAATCTACACTCATTTAAATACCTTTGCATCAACGTGAACATTAATAACTTAGAATAAGTCGAAATATAATAACGAATTTGTGGAGACTATAGAATATTTTATGCACAAAAATTTTTATTCCAGCAATCGTCTAACAAGGTTCTCAAAACTGAAGTTATACAATATCATTATAACACCTGTAGTGGGTGCGGAACATGAGTACTGAAGCAAGACAGTTTACTAAAATTATGTATAGCGGAAAGAAGAATCTTGTGGAAAACCGTTTGTCTTACGAGACTTTATTATCATATCTGCAAAATGAAAACAAACGATGAAATCAATGTACTGATACAATTTTTTTTAAATTTCTTTTTCTCTGGCCGACCAGGTGGTTCTACAGAGTTGGAAAAATTTCTAAGTTGATTGTAGATGTTGCTCAGGTGTTAAAATGACAACAAAAATGTTTTACGGTGAGGTGAGAAATGGAAGCTTAGTTGTGTATGATATTGTTAAGGTTTGAACGAGGTGTTAAAGATGGGAATTTGAAATGACGTGGGGATATTTGAATTAAGGGAGTCTAAAATATCTTTGGGAAAACGTGATTTTATTCTATTATAAATATTGGGTTGTTGGCAAATGTGAACGCGCTTGGACAGGATGGAAGAAGTGAATAAAATTTGAATAAGCTTAATAAATGATCAGGGATATAAGGCATTTGAAGTTCTCGATTAATTTGGCTATAGTAATAAATCAGGGTGCATTAAGAAGTATGCGAAGGCATTTATTTTGAAAATCGTAGATTGTGTGAGTATTGCTAAGCGTTATGTTATGAGTTACTTTTATACAGTAGTGGTTTGGTTTCAAGTTTTAATGAAGATATCGGATACATGAGTGGATACAGTTTAGAGGTTGTTGCTTTTTGTATGTTGGATTGTATGTGATCTTTCCAAGTTAGTCTATCTATTAACACTCCTACGTATTTGGCAAGGGTGGAGTTCTTTAGCCAGATTGTTGTATTATTGATAGTTAATGGAGGTGGATTTTTTACTGATAAAGTACAGAACTACGCTCAGAGAAATAAAATTTAGAGAAATCAATGAGATTGGACACAGAGAAACTATCCTGATAGAATTAAGACTATTCCATTTGGGAAAACCGACAGTGTTTAATTATATTTAACAAAAGACCTAACCAGGGCGGTGTATTTCAAAAAGTGCATCGCTTTCTCTATCCGATTTTTCTTACCGCTTATCCTTACTGGCCAATTATAAACTATGACGCATCTAACTTAGAAGGCGACAATACATCGATCGCTATGTCGATGACGAATAAACCGCGTATTTACTGTAACATAACCTTTTTGACTTCAACATAACTTTCAGTTATTTTCAATATTTGGCGAATTTCGGAACTATGTTCAACATAAATTCATTTGCGGAATAGTCCTTTTAATACCACTCGTATTTAAGAAATACCTTCTGAGATAAATACCCTCTTCGCTTAGCAAGTTGGGGATTTATCGACAGTTTCCAAGGCACTCGTGATGTAACCTACTCGTATGAAAAGAACAGAGGAAGCCAGAAACAAAAAGGTGTAAAGGCAGACCAAAAATAAAATGGAAAGACGGTGTGAGATTCGGAAGAAAATGGCTCTTGAAGAAAGGAGTGGCGTAAGGTTGTTGATAAGGCCAAGACTCGCCAAACGTTGTAGCACCAATATTTAATAATTCCAAGAGTTAGTAATATATTTTGTAATGCTAAAACAGTGATATTTATATTTTATGCGTTATTCGGTAGTTTAGGTTTTATTTGAGTTTATTCAATTATTTATTCCCAAAATAAAATTCTAAATACTACTCGTGTGTTTAAAGTTTTTGATTAATTGGCCTGTTGCTTAGCTACGTCGATTATTTCCAATGCTTTCGTGATAAAATGTATGAAATTATTTAAATTGTTAAAATTATTTTACGATCAAACTTTTAAAGATGTTTATCATTTAGTGGTTAGAAATGTCGAACATAAAGTTTAGTAATCATGTAACTTTGATTAAACAAGTAACCATTAGCAAGTACAAATGACTGAACGATCGTGGAAATAAGTATATGATGCTTTAGTTGCTAACACATTATCTACTTTTAATTTTTTTCTCATTTCTCCTTCCCGATGTATGTAATTTATGTAATATACGAATTATTTACATAATTATATTCATAACCAATTTATCATATTCTTCCAAATGTTGACACAATGGTGTATTACAACATCTCTATTCATCATTTCACTTACACGTAAATTAGTATTCATTCTGTGTAATGAGTGTTCTAAAAACTTTCACCTTACCAAAATCCTTATTACCCAAGTGCTAGTTTTGTATGTGAGCAATGAGAGAATCTCGGGAAGAGTAACCTATTTTTTGAATCCCCATAGCGAACAAGTTTGATTCAGATAATCAAGTAAATAACAATCAAGTGGAGAAAAAACAATTAAATCCGTCGTTAGCTGGAGACTCCTTACAAACAATTTACGAAGTTGGGACATCTGAGTCAGTTATTTTGCAGTCTTCTGGGACATTATAGTATATATATCGTAGATACTATACTATATAACTGAGATAATATACTATAATATACTACATTAAAACTCCAAAGATATTTTCGACAGATTAAAATACTTTTTAGGATAGCCACGTGTGAAACGTATTGCACCTTCTAAAAAACTTCCACCCGCTAATGTCTTGATGATATGAGCCATATAATATACATAGCTTAAGAAACACTTCTGATATTTGAAATCTTATTAACGAAACTATTTGCAAAGTGAAACCATATTTTCCAATCGCTAGCTCTGTATCAACTATCCAAAGAAAATCAACTTTTTTATCACAAATAAAATTAAATTTCAAATTTCAATCAATTCTCTCTAATTCTCAAAAATATTTCTGTTTTGTATTACTTCTCTCTCAAAAATCTTTCAAAATTTTATTTAAATCAATACAATCTTCACTTGGAAAAGATATATTGTCACAAAAAGTTATGTGAGTTTTTAATATTGACTCTGCAAATCCTTTTGGGTTTCACACAGACGAAAGGGGAAGTTATTTAAATACAACAGATCTAATTTGATAGTTATATTGAATTGAATTAATGCCTTATTTTACTTGGCGAGACTCGGGCCAGGGCCCTATAACTCCCATATAACGTGGTGGGGACCATTACAGTGGCGCGCTCTAGAGCATCACCTTCTTACACAAACTAAAATACGAACTGCTACCAACGTTATTTAAAACGTGCGTGGGTTCTCGGGACGCAAACACACGCGCTTGGTACAAGAAATCGCGCCGCTGTTCGCATTACCTTTTCTTTTATGCGTGTATTATTATGAATAAATGAATTTTAGAAGATAAACACATAGTATTTAACTTCTTTTGTAATTTATTTCAGAAATCGTTCATAATCAAAGTGTATTCGTATTTCTTGACCAATTTTTATGTGCGAAAGTTGGCGAGCCTTACCAGCAGCTGTATCTGGCGACACTAGCGCATCCTATAGTAGCAACTTCTAGCTTTGTTCCCAATTTTGATTGAGAGTTGCCGGGTCCTGACTCGGGCCATCAGGCCCGCTCTTCCGTCTGACCACGCTAATTTTTCTACTGTCCTTTCACCAACTAGCGGAGAAACGAGGAATTTCTTGGTGATTTGAATTTCTTGGTGACGAAACAGGTGATTTGAATTTAGGTCAGAGGCGTCATTAGGGCTTGAGGATCTTTACATGCAAGTAAATCTACTACCATGGGACAGCCGGCTTTACTTCCCCTCCGAAGGAAGGTGTACGAAGGATATTTTCGCCCTTAAAAATCCATGGCGTCGGTCAGGTTTGGACCCGCCAATTTGGGTCCGATATACTAACCATTACAGCATCGCCGCCGTAGTTTTCTGCGGCAACAAAAAATAATGACAATAATAAAGGTTTATTTACAATAAGTACATTGAGCGATGTTTTTATCCAGAAAATACTCTTATTAGGAAATACAGAGAGGAAAAGAATGAGCATGAATAATTTTTCAATTGCTGATAACCTCTTTGAAGTAGTCAAAAAACTGTAAAAATCAGGAAACTGTCGAGACAAAACTTCTAAAGTGAGCAAAACCATGCAAATTACGATGAAAATTCCTCATGAAGTATTACTATATTATATAAGTAGATGCTACTTCGACGAGTATACGTAGGTTCGTTGAACACTCCTTTTCAGTGCACTAGAATTTTCTTCCTGCGAACAACCAACGAGCGTGCAGTGAAAACCGACACTCTATGTTCCCAATGGCTGTAAACGAGAACCAAACGATGCGCGGAGGGCTGGGGAGTCGCGAGGCGCTTGTTTGTGAACGCACTCCATAGAAAGGGCGCGCTCAGAAAGGTCGCGGAGAGGTCGTCAGCTCGCGGGCGGAGCGCATTGGGTAACGGTGGCGCGGGGCGGGTGTCCGGAGACGGGGACGGGGGCGAGGATGGGAGACGGAGACGGGAGACGGGGACGGGAGACGGGGACGGGAGACGGGGACGGGAGACGGGGACGGGAGACGGGGACGGGAGACGGGGACGGGAGACGGGGACGGGAGACGGGGACGGGAGACGGGGACGGGAGACGGGGACGGGAGACGGGGACGGGAGACGGGGACGGGAGACGGGGACGGGAGACGGGGACGGGAGACGGGGACGGGAGACGGGGACGGGAGACGGGGACGGGAGACGGGGACGGGAGACGGGGACGGGAGACGGGGACGGGAGACGGGGACGGGAGACGGGGACGGGAGACGAAAGACAGGAGACGGGGACGGAAGTGGTGGCGGGGGGAGGGGGCCCGGGGATAGAAGACAGGGGACGGTGACGGGGCAAGGCGGGCGCCCTCCAGGTTTTCTCCGCAGCGCCGCCAAGGGGACGTAATTCGCGGCGCGGCGCGGCACTCTTTTGTTTCCTCGCCCTCTCCTCCGCGCTCGTTATCTGGCGGCAGATAAGGCGGAACCGCCGCCGCCCGCTCCCCGCCGCTGCGGAGACGGCCCTGAGCCCGCCGCGCCGTCGTTTGCGCAGAGGCCGCGTCCTCGCGAGGTAGCTTGACGACGATAACGTTCCGTCAAGGCTGAAGCAGGTGAGTGTACTAAGTGGAGGTAAATAGGTCTTGGGATGTTCCGATCATGTAACGGGAATAGTAGTCGCTGTTCTAGATGTAGAGAGTGCTTGACTAGAAGTAGTATTTTTAGTTATAGAAATTGAAGAAAAGTTGAATTGTAGTTGTGACATGGCAAGTTGTATTATTTTATGGTTGCGTGAGAGTTGTTGAGTACCCGTTTCTAAGTGCGAAATGCGACGATGAACAAATTTCGGCAGGTAATTTAATCGACAATGTTCACTACCTGATGCAGACTTCAAGGGCCGCAGGGAGAATATCCGGACCCCAGCACGAAGGTGTTGAGGCCGTTAGAAAATTCGAGAGGCTATATTCGTAGTCAGGACGGTAAGTATATTCGGGTTCGTTGTGTCTCAGACAATGATATAAATAACAATGTGATTCACCCGTGACTTTTATTTTTCAAAATATGTTAACTTGCAAAATTGAAAAGGATATGTACGGTAAAAATTAATGAATTAAAAAATCTTCAAATAATAAAAAAAAAGACAAAACCGGCTTGGATTATTTTTTCCTTTGAGCTCCATGGTCGCCAAGGTGTTGTTGTATCAACTGCGCCTTTCTCTCCTCGAGTGCACAGAATTCTAATAGCTTGTTGCGCTGATTAGATTCCGTGATTTACTTCTATCAATTTTAGAAGGACAACTCATCAAGAAGTACTAGCAACAAACCACAAACTGCGCCCCCTTTTTTCTTCTCAGAAATCGTTAATTCTTGGTCGAATGACAATAAATAAAATATAAAATAGTATATTTTTATTAGGAAAGAATAACAGAGAATAGGTGGAGTACACCATCTTGTCTTTGAGTGCGAAATAAACTCTTTTGAACAGGATATAAACATTCTCCTACAAAATGACAATTTTTAAGAAACGTCACTTTTCTGGCGAACGAATATTAAGTATCGCACTTTGTCTCTGATTTTGAGAAACTCCGGCTGTACTCGGATATGGGATAAGTTTTGAACTTCACTTCAGTACCATCAAAAAAGAAAGAAAATAAAGTAACTTAGATAAAAATGTGACAGAAAGTGAAACAATAATGGAAGACGATTACCAGTATTTGGAGTGATTATTCTAGTGTCAGTATTAGTAATGGTAATAGTAGAGAACAGACAAAGGAATAGTAGATAAAGCGGAGGAAATTGTTCCAGAGGATTTGATCATCAGAACGCTCAATGGGAAATCTATCTTAAAGGGACGAGGGCCTTAGAACTTTCCTGCAATTTTAATAATCTGTGAAATAAAAATAATGATAATCAGCCAAAATACGCAAAAGTTTATGCAAATGAATTTGCAAAAAATGACATTTCTTTTGTGATTTTTCGTAAAAAAATGAAACTGATCATCAATTTTTAAGAAACAGTCCATGTTATATTGATAATGGTTTTAAATTTGCATATGCAAAAATGTAAGAATTTAATTTGTAAAATTGGCTTTAAGATTTTTAATATATATTTAGTAACATAGAGTACTGAAAGCCTCTATTAAAATGGAATTAAAATATTGAATATGAATTTAATATTGAAATTATCTTCAAACTGTACTTTATTACAACACTGATTTGTCTTCGTAATGTTCAAACTGTACGAAGAGACTTGTGATCTCAATTGTCTACTATTACTAATAGACGGAGTGGAAACACAATGAAGACGGATGTTTTCATTTCCCGTATCCAACAGTTTTTAGAAAGTCGTCTTTAATCGATGTAATATTATTATATATTGAAACTTTAATTTTGTAATGTCTGTATTTCCAGGCATATCTTAGATTATTATCTACACCATATTAGTAACAATAATATATAAATGTTCCAATACTTAATGAAGAATTGAAGTTTTTGAATACAACTCAGTAGATCTCACTCAAGAAAATCAAATATTAAATATAAATACATTTTCTATCAAAAACTAATATTATTTATGAAAATAGTGATACTAATGGGTTCAATCGAAATGTATAGTAATTTGTTTTGCCATCATTATCAGGCTACTTAATTGTAATTTTAAACCCCTTGAAAAACTTTCACAGTCAAACAGAAAGTAAATGTTTTTAATATAAAAATAAGTAAAATCTGGCTGTGCTTTAAAAATCCAGTGCCGTTTGCTGCAGATTGGAAGCTTTGACAAGAAGCAGCCAAGAGTATCCGTGTTCGAGGGAGAGGCACTGTCGGTTGAGAGCAGGAACCGTGGGAAGAGAGCTGTCGCGACAGGTGCCTCTTACGCAGTCTGAATCGTGAAACAAAGAAGCGAGAGCTCAAAAGGTTAACTCTCTAACCCAATGTAACTCTAACCAGTTATCTTTTATTCATTTCTCCAGAGCTGATGCTAGATAAGTGCAATGTCATTCATTGTTTCCTTATTTTCTCATTATATTACCACAAATAATAGTGAACTCATGTTGTATTTATTTACTACAAGCCGTAAACCGATGATTGTGAACTACTGATTTCTCACATAGTTATCAAATTAGATCTAAACATTCATAAAACAATTCACTTTTAATTGTCAAAAATTACAATTTTGTCTCAATTTAAACATTTTAATACACAAATTTCTGTGAAGAGTTAGTTTGCAGTAACAAACGCCGAAAAATTGTGAAAAAATGTCTCACACGTTCCCTGCCAAAGAATTATTCCACCATGAGTAACCTATTCCGTTTCCATCAGTATGTTCTATTTCTCCGAGTCTCTCATTAGCTGCTTGATGTACGGCATCTCCAATTCCATCGTAGTGTTTGAGTAGTTGTTTGGTTCACTTCTAACAGTTTCTTACTCAACCTGAGCTTGTAGAGGAAGGTTACAGGTGGATCTTCAAGTAAACACATTGTATATCATTTTTTCTTTATGGTACTGGATACAAAATTAATTTCTGATTGCTATGTCTTGTTTACATGCCGAAGATACACTTTTGATTTTAACAAAAAATGGTTCACATGTTGTACTTATTCGACCATTTAATAAACAATGGTGCATCGTTAACTAACTCGTAACACTCATTTCTTCGTAACATGAACTCCATCACAAACATTTGATGCAAATTGGCTTTTTTCGACGATTAATTGTTTCAAAGGATGAATGAGCCATCTCGTAGCTCAGAGATAAGTCGTTTGCCTTTAACCAACGAGACCCGGGTTCGATTCCCGGACAATCTCATGTGAAATGTGTTCCGACAAAGCGAACTTGACTGCTTTTCAGAGGATAATCCAAGAACTCCTGCGAAGTGTTGTAAAACCTACCACTTTGCTTAATCCTTTCTCAATTGTGGCCACTGGGTAGTGCCACAGAAGGGTGTATAAAGTGGCGCGTACGCGGGGATACTGCCTAGCGGTCCTCTTGACAACATACTGTCTAGCATAACGTTGAAATCAACAATGTGGTCGCTAATGACCTTGTAGTTGATGCGACCCAACTATTTAAAAAATAGATGAATGGTTAGTTGGTAAATATTGACGAAACGTGATTTTTTGATAGACACGATAAAAATGAATTCATTCTTGGTTCTCAACTCTTCATATAAACTTTAAAATAAACACGTATTTATTACAAAAACAAAAGAGTTTACAATTTATTGTTTTCTTGTCCTCTCGAATGACCGGTGATCGAGTCATCACACTTCGCTACGAAACGTGACACGCATACTGCAGGGTTAATTATTATTTTTAAATTAACAGATATTTGAATATATCCCCCAAAGAATTCATCCCTTATTATTTTAGCAATACTGAGACTTCAAGGGGAAGAATGTACTTTCAACTTACGCTGTTAATTAGGTCGCTTGGGATAGACACGTATTGAATTGGACAACTTACTTTTGTGCGCCTTCACAATCTAATAACAATGAGAACACCTCATAATTTCATAATTAATCGAATGTAAGTCGTTAAAATGTTAAGCTATTGATGAAAATTTTATTACTTCTCCAGTCAGTCGTAAAACTTTTCATCCCCATTTCCATTGTAAATTCTCTTCCCTAGCGTACGATTTCCTTCGAGCAGAAATTCTCCCACTTCTTGTCTTTCCTCTCCCACTCCCCTTTTACTTTCTTCAAACGCAGTTTACCTCTTAAGTCAGTAGATTCATAGTCAGGTGCTTATCGTTCCGCGCCCCCAAGCACTGCTTTCTGGATTGCAAATTAACTGCAAAAATGCTGGATGAAATAATAATAATAATAATAATAATAATAATAATAATAATAGTAATAATAATAATAATAATAATAAAAGATGAAACAAAGTTGTAGTTTATTGATGAAATAAAGTTGTAGTGTGTTATCATTAAAATTAATTATTTTACATTGTTATTTTATATTAGTACGACATTAATTTTGTAGAGTTGTATTAAGTTTAAGTAAATATTACAAGGTTTGTTTAATTGCTTGCTTTGTGTATTTGTTATAAATATTTTTAAAAAATGCTACTACCGGAAATCTTTCTATATATTTCTACGTAGCGTAACAAATGTTTTGTTCTCTCTAGTCCTTGCCCCACTTCGCTCCTCGTCTGGGCTTCGCAGCCCAGTGGGGCGCGACGTCACGTGGGGGTCTCGCCGCGCCGCGCACACCGCGCTGCAGCACCCTTCCACATCGCCGGCTGGCTGCAGGCGCTCGCTTCAACCCCCGTCCGCTTTGTGGTCGCGGGTGCCGCCGCCGCAAATGCCGCTGGAGCGCTCTCCACGCCCGCGTGATCTACTCAGGCGTATCTCATCTCTGCGGAACTTGCGCTCCAGGTGAAGGTCAAGGGCTTTGCAGAACCATGCAGCAGATTTTGGGTGCTTCTAACTACTAAAGCCACGGTAATACGGCCAATTGTGCACCTGAGTTAGTGCGTGTTTCCTCCTACCGTCTTTCAAGATTACGTCTTGTGGTGGACTGAGAGGGGGGAACGTTTCGCCTTAAGTATTTGGAAGAAAACTTTGACAATCGGTGCGGTCAGTTGATCATTGATATTGATTTTTTTCAGATTTTCTTGAAACAATTCAAATAGATCAAGTTCAATAAAAAAAAATTTTGTTTCATATTGTAAATTAAAAATGTAAATAATAAATTCAAATAATCTGGAATCATTTTCAATCTCTATACCGAACGCAAATTTCTTAATA
Organism: Gryllus longicercus; assembly: GCA_038098605.1. Classification (NCBI taxonomy): domain Eukaryota; kingdom Metazoa; phylum Arthropoda; class Insecta; order Orthoptera; family Gryllidae; genus Gryllus; species Gryllus longicercus. The sequence goes on from JAZDUA010000464.1 coordinate 1,007,210, forward strand.
TTTTTTCTACTCTTTGGCATAATACCCAGCTCTTTCTTTATGCCCACTCTCTCTGCATGCAATTTACAGTGCTTGTCCTGTAAACTTTTCAAAAGTTTAAAAACAAATATTTTTATTATGGAATTTAAAGTAATTAGTTGGATAAACTGGCTTCGAGAGTGTTCAATTCCGCGCTTCGAACATTTCTGGATATCAATCATAGTGTGGGTCTGCATAATTGGAAACGAGTACGTTGGGTGAGGAACTGTTTTCGGTTTTGACCATATTGACGGTATCTCCATAATTTGAAATGGACGATAATTGTGATGATGAGAACAATGTTTACTTGTATTACAAACACATAAAAACAGGTTAAATTACTTAATTAATGATTAATTTTTAAAGAAAGTCATGCAATTAATTGGTTGTTTTTTGGTGGAAAACAGTTTTAAGTTGCATAGAGTTCCACAACGAATTTGGTAAAAACTTCGTTCTTTATTCTTTATCTATTGAAATATTTAAAAAATACTACTAGCTGCTATTCCGCATTTCATGCAGAAACGTTTTTCGATTTAAATAAACAATTAATACGCCATATTGGATCCGCTATTTTGCCTTTTGCAATGTTAATACTAGAATCGAAATCAGGGAACCCATAAAACCCTGTTTACACATTTTTGGGAAACATGAAATATTTTTAGGCGATTTTTAAATTATTAATCTCTATCTTATTGGATTCGCCATTTTTTTAAAAACTTTGACATTGAAATCTAAAATCATGCTCAAAAACAATTCTATACAAAGTTTAATTAATTTTGAATAACGTTATCGTATTTCGGCCAGGTTTGTGAAATTTTGCTTCAATGTGCGCCGCCATCTTCCCTCGTACACCCTCGCCTGAGTTCCATTTGTCGCCGTCTGTCTCCGCTGCTTTTGTCATTGACCCCTCCACTGTCTTCACCCTCATCCTTAGCATCATTTTCGCTTTTACCTCATCTATTACCTACGTCACCGCAGCCCTCTCTTGCGTCGCTGAAGTCACTATCACCATCTCGCAGTCGGCCTCACGTATTTTCGAAATCACAGTTCTTATCCTCATCGCCGCCCTCACCACCGCCTCCAACATCGCGGACGCCCTTGCCTCAGTCTCCGCCTCCAACGTCAACCTCACCACATCTCTCGATTGAGTCTTGCCAGTCGCTCTTACCTGTTTCCAAATCCGCAAATTTTATACCTATCACTATTATCACCTGCCAATCACCATCGCGAAGTTTTAGAATAAATCATGGCCTCTGTCGCTGTCACCACCCCACACACCACCCCACTCCGCTCGCTTGAATGTCAGATTAAGGTGTCAACGTATTGATGTTTGCGGACCCGTCAACTGCTATAGTCTCTTGTTGCGATACTGAAGTGAACGTTTTGTGCCTGGAGGTGACGCTGTGAACGGTGAAATCTGGCACCGACTTACACGAGGGAAGACCCTCTCCAGGTATTTCTGTCAGTGAAGCACCACCCGCCCGAGACAATCTTTAAGATCCCGAACGGTCTCTCTACACGTGTGGTAGTGTAGTGCATATCAGTGTGTGTAAGTAAGGGGATAGACTAGAGCTAGGAAGAGAAAAGAAAATATTTTGCGTAGTCCGTTCCTGTTTGTGAAAATATTGCTCTGGCAATCTTTTAATTGGTGAGAAATCACGGAAAATCAACAATCAGAACAGCCAGCCGGTCAAATTCTCCTCCAGACAGCAGATGAATTCGACCTAGCTATTTAGCTGCAGTCGATAATCCGCCAACTTTGGGACTCGATTCCTAGAAGCCGAAGGATCGCTGCAGAGAGAACGGCAATACTGGTTCTGTGCTAAAAGCCCCCGGTTGAGAGACAACAAAGGCCTTTCTCCGAAGCCGCAGTTTCTATCCCCATCACTGCTACCTCCGTGAACACCCTCGCCTCAGCCACCGCAACCGGCACTTCTGTCCCTGCCATCACCATCGGCCTCTCTAGAATTTTGTTAATCACTCTGGCAAAGCCGCAGTTCCAATCCCCATTACGCCATCCTTGACTACATCTCCATTTCAGCCACAGCCTTCGTCACCGCCACCTTTTTGACATTCACCTCCGTCACCGCCACCGCATCCATCACCGCCGCCGCCTCCGTCCCCACGCCTCTGCCTTCGTCGACACCACCTCGGACACCACTGCCGTCTCCTTCGTCGCTCCACCGCCCTAGAATTCGGTGGATACATTCGCCTCAGACACCTCGTCGACCTTCATCGCCAGCGCCCCCGTCTCCGTCTCTCCCACCACTGCGTCCGTCAACTCTCGTCACCACGCCTCCTCCTCGCCTGCGCCACCTCCTCCACCACCTCCACCTCCGTCAACGCCGCGGCCAACGCATCCGCCATCGCCTTCACTACCGCCACCGCCTCTGCATCGCCTCCACAACGGCTGACGCCACCGCTTCCTCCACCGCCTGCGCCATTTCCTGCACCACCTCCTCCAACACCTCCCTCTCCGTCAACGCCCCGTCCACCGCATCCGTCACCGTCTGCTCCACCGCCTCCGCTGCCGCCTCCGCTTCCGCCTCCGCTTCCGCCTCCGACGCCGCCTCCGACGCCGCCTCCGACGCCGCCTCCAACACCTCACCCGCCACCGCCTCCGACGCCGCCTCCAACACCTCACCCGCCACCGCCTCCGCACGGCCTCCACAACCGCTACCACCACCGCCTCCTCCACCGCCTGCGCCTCCGCCTCCGTCCCTCCCGCCACATCCTCCATCACCACCGCCACCGCCTCCTTCGCGAATTCGGGCGCCGCCCTCGCCTCCACCGCCGCCACCGCCTCCACAACCGCTGCCGCTACCGCCTCGTCCACCGCCTCCGCAACCGCCTCCGCACCGCCTCCGCACCGCCTCCGCACCGCCTCCGCACCGCCTCCGCACCGCCTCCGCACCGCCTCCGCACCGCCTCCGCACCGCCTCCGCACCGCCTCTACAACCGCCGCCGCAACCGCTGCCGCCACCGCCTCGTCCATCGCCTGCGCCTCCGTCTCCGTCCCTCCCGCCACATCCTCCACCCCCACCGCCAGCGCCTCCTTCGCGAATTCGGGCGCCGCCCTCGCCTCCACCGCCGCCACCGCCGCCACCGCCTCCACAACCGCTGCCGCCACCGCCTCGTCCACCGCCTGCGCCTCCGCCTCCGTCCCTCCCGCCACATCCTCCATCCCCACCGCCACCGCCTCCTTCGCGAATTCGGGCGCCGCCCTCGCCTCCACCGCCGCAGCGCGCCGGCGCGCTCATTACGCGGGCGCCGGATTTCACACGACATTAGCGCGGGCGGCGCGCGGGGGGCGAGGCGGCCGCACCGCGCGTAAAAGTTTAAGAGGCGTGTTTAGGCGGCGCGGAGGCAGCGCCCAGCCGCGCGTGAAGGAAGAAGCACCGAGACGCCCCCGCCCCCAACCACAGACCTTCCGCCGTCGCGCCGGTCCCTGTGGCGCCGTCTGCCCTCCTCTCTGTCATCGCCGGATTTTCCTTCTTCTTTTTTGCGACTTCGTTACCCTCAACAACTTCCCTCTCAGTTATGCTGCTGGCTCCTGGCTGTATTATACCTGGCATTTTTTTCTTCTCTTTTTGGTGTGGTTGTGTACCCAGAGAACGAAACTACCGAGAAATCATTGTTGCCATATTCACTTTCCAAAGAGATTTGTTTCTACAATGTATCCATCGTTAGTGATTATAGCTTTCGTTAAAATTATCGATATAAAGAAACTAATGATTTCGTTGTCTACTATTTAGTTATATCCATTTTATTGAAATATATTCATGTAATACTAGTAGACCCGGCAATGCTTGCTATTGCAGTGTATTAAACGTCACTCTACTGGTCACGTTTTTTGTTAATCACGTTTTACGCTACGCTGTGCAAATGTAGTAATAAAATAAATACTTTATCGGAAGAAGAGATTTGTTCTATATCCTGGTTTGGACATGATTGTCAATTATATAAGATAAAACGTTCTCCAATTTTGGCATGCGTTCACTTAGACACTGCTTTGGAAAAATTGGCTTTACTTGTCCGAGATTCAAGTAATAATTCTGGCCAATATTTCATAATCGCAGGGGACGAATACGAATATGCAGTGAAGTCGCGCTTAATACATAACCGTGCGGCGGGTTGCGTAGAGTTCAGGGGCGCTTGAGTCATCATACGAATAAAACTTTTCCAACAACGCCCCGACGTATCCGATTTAATTCAAACCACTATTTAAACACACCCATTACTAATAATAACAAAGTGTGAACCTTTCAGAGAAATCACTCGAGAAGTTTTCGCGACTCACATACGCACATTCTCATTAATTTACATATAGATCTAGATTATTCTTGTGAACTTGACTTTGTATTCATCTTTCCTAATCCCAAAGACATCATCACTTCCACTCAACCAATCGTTTCCATAATAAGAATTTACACCTTAATACGTATTTTTCCATTATTCACCTAGCTATCCCTACGCCGCCTATCACGATGTCGCCTTCAACCGTAACTCTTTCGTGTCTTCGTCAACCCCACTGCCGCATCCGCCCTCCATTACCGCAGCAGTTTGCCATCTGCCTCCGCTCAGCCCTCCGCCTCCGCCGCCATCGTGGCTCGACGACAGCGCGCGGACGCGAGTGCGGGCATTCGTGCGGAAGTAACGCCCCCTACCCCTCCCTCTCCTTTCCCCTCCCCTCTCCCCTCCCCGAAGCATTCATCACCCGCCCGCCCGCCAAAATAAAAGAGCCACGCCGCTCAGAGCATACGCCGCCGCTCCACCCCGCCCCGTCCGCCTCCGCGCCCCGCGCTCTGCCGCCCGCCCACCCGCTCGCCCGCCCGCTCGCCCGGCGGGAAGCGAAAAAATTCCTCCCCGCCCCACTCGCCGGGGCGTTCCGCGCGTCCTGTCGTTCGCGCGTGCGAGTTTGTCGACACTCTTCCGTTTTGTTTTGGCGGTCTCGTGTTGTTCATCGGCATTCCTCGGGTCTGGGGTTCTATGAGAATAAATCCCATGCAACACTAACTTCGAAAATGTACAATTATGCCTTATGTTGCTTTCTTTGCAACTGAGAAATCATTTCCAGGGAGAATCACTTCCACTTGTTCTTTGGATGCCAACCAATAAAATGAAAAGAACCTATAATAGTATTATCCCTCAAATTCACGAGTTGCGAGTCGCTTGTATATGAAATCTACTCCAGGTTGAAACAAGTCTCCTACGAAGCAGATTCAAGGACTGTCGGTGTGTCTACAATACTTTGCACAAAATGTGGGCTGTTTCATATAAAGCAATCCCAGCGATGCGATAACTACCGAGTCGACTTGTGATTTACGCCCTACATTCGGCCTGATCTAGATTCCCAAACACTTGCAATCAAGACCTTTCTCGCCTCCTTTGTTACTAAGTTTTGATCGCACGGCACAATCACAACTGCAAGTAGACATTTTATTCTTCAAATTTCGTGTAACAACATTCGGTTTGTTTGACGAAATCGTGCGATCAGTTTGAATTTGTTGGTCGTGCAGTAGGGTACACAATTCAACAGACATCACCGGTAGTGGTGAGTGTTTGTACACCTTGGAGCATGTGTTTGGAACTTGCGGACGGTTCAGATCTACCAGTGGAGGTAACTACACACCCTGTTGTGTATTTTCAGGTATTCAGTCTTTGCTAGAATTGGACAAGCTGAGCTAATATGATCAATGGTTTCTACGTGTTCCTGGCAAATTAATCATCTTGGGATTTTGAGATCCGCTTTATCATAATTATCATAATATCGGGTTCTCAACCCCTGAGCTTGGGCAGCTATTATATATGCTTCCAATTGTTGTTTCATTCTTGCCATTTTAAGGCACATAAATGGTTGATATTTATTGATCTGCACCTTTTTTTATATTTATTATATATAATATAAATATTTATTATATATAAATTAATATATTTATTATATATAAATATATTTTATATATTTTTTATATTCTTTTTATATATTGTCCGTGAAGTGGTTTGTCTCTTTACGATTTCTTTAACAGTTTTTTTCTCACGTTTCATGTTAAGCAGCATCAGAGGTTCAGTGTCTGTGTTATTTTGCGTGTCTTGCGTAGTTTTCTTGGCAATTCTTGCTACACTAACAATGTCTTTGTGTTCCATTCTTAGACCGATTTAATTATCTTCTCCATTAGTGGGTTATCTTGATGACTTACTACATACTTTCCCGTCCCGATTATTGCATTGTCATTTTTATTATAATTGCCTGGAGGCTTCAATTTGCCTAAGTCCTCTTCCTCTTTCCTTACGTGAACACGTTACGTTACACATTCTATGAATATCAGCTAGAGGGTGGGCGACAAGATGCATTATAAGCAGCGTTGTGCTTTTTGATCCTTGATTCAAATTTATTGCTCTGTCCAGTTCAGTAGACCGAAACTGTACTCGACTACTGTCACTGCCAAACTACCCATTATTATTATTATTATTATTATTATTATTATTATTATTATTATTATTATTATTATTATGAAATGACAAAACATTAGCTCCATTTATACTTTCCGTCTCGAGAGCGTAATAATATTTATTTTATCAACCAATACTACTTTCCATCACATTGCTCCACCAAGTTCTATTCCTCTTCTTTATGCATTCCATCCCAAACCACCATCTTCTCCTCTACGATTCATTCTCTCTCCCTCTCTCTCTGTCTCTCTCCCTCTCCATCTCCCTCCCGCACTCTCCCTCTCTCTCCCTCTCTCCCTCCCTCACCCTCTCTCCCTCCCTCACCCTCTCTCCCTCCCTCACCCTCTCTCCCTCCCTCACCCTCTCTCCCTCCCTCACCCTCTCTCCCTCCCTCTCCCTCTCTCCCTCCCTCTCCCTCTCTCCCTCCCTCTCCCTCTCTCCCTCCCTCTCCCTCTCTCCCTCCCTCTCCCTCTCTCCCTCCCTCTCCCTCTCTCCCTCTCTCTCCCTCTCCCTCCGTTTGTCTCTCTATCCGCCTGTTTGTCCCTCTATCCGTCTGTCTCTCCCTAACCGTCTATACTCTCTAACCGTCTGTCTGCCTCTCTCTGTATCCGTCTGCCTCTCTCTCTATCCGTTTGTCTGTCTATCCGTCTCTCTCTATTTTCGTCTCTCTCTCTCCCTCTCTCTCTCCCTCTCTCTCTCCCTCTCTCCTCATACACCCACGCACGCACGCCCTGTTCCGCTGCCCCCCACTATGCACCCGTTTGGCCTCGCGAACCGCGCGCCCGCGCTTCCCATCCCGCAGTGATGCTGCGCCGCCGGGGGCGGTCGCGGTTTTTTTTATTACGCCTGAATGACACGCGACTTTTTGTGCGCGTGTAGTGACACGTCATTCCTGCGACCACGGCACGACCTCCCGCCCGCCCCTGCCTCCACCACCCGCACGCGATTTTGTGACGGATTCGGACGCGCGTGGGTGGAACGCTCGGGAGAGAAGGGCCGCGCCTGAGCGAAAAACGCGCGAGCGAGCCCCCCGCGTGTCAGAGGCGTGTAAATGGCCTTCCGAACTCACCCGTGCTGCTCCATGGGGCGCTTTCATTGACCTTCAATCTCGATGGCGCAACTTTCAGTTTTTTATTTTTTATTTTTTGCATTTGCTCCGTTTTGGAATGCTGTTGTTGTTACGAGACATAGTTACTTCGAAATGTCCTTACACTCTATTCAGCGTTTTTGACGAAGAGGTTGTTAGATATTCTATACAATATTCATTTTAGTTAATCAGTTAGCTTTTATATTTGAACTCGTTATATCAGTGCCAGTGTAGTGGTTACGGTGGTAGGCGTAAGTTGCAGGGGTCTGCTGGTTCTAATCCCGCAAAGGCATAATGTTTGCTTTAGTGTTGTGAAGTGGGGGAACCTGACACACGTACCACCTTCAATATCTCATTCCTTTTCAGTTCCCTTCCTACCTATATGTTGTGAAGGTTACTTCCTGTGTGTTAGGGGCAGAAAATATTCGTAAATTGGTTAAGGACCGCAACGTGAGCGCAAACTGACCACCACTATACCTCCCTCCTTTTACAAGCGGGCACGCCATGGACCTATGATCCACAAGGGGTAGAAGTAGGTGCTGGGCCGCATTGGTCTTACGAGCCACTGAAGAATTTGGTAGTGAAGGTTAGAGTTAAGGAACTCTAGGGTGTCAGACAGGGGTATTAACTGAGGATAGGGGGCGTCAGCTACTAACTGTAAAGTTAGTTGACGTAAAACGTCCGACAATGGTATCAAAGGTGGATACGAGGAGGTGTACCAACAGAAATTTCCTTCATCTTGAAATTACATTCTGCATCCTCCCGTGTATTATATTATCAAGGGAAACGCCCACAGTGATTTGCACATAAAGTATTATTTTTATCTGTGAATTTCTTCAAGTACAATACATATTAATTACATTCCCTATTAAACAAGAATACTAAACTAGTAAACATATTATTTTATTTGTGTCTCTGAAACAAACGACTGTATGCGTGTAATAAAATAATAATCTTTAATAAAATAATATAATAAATAATAAAATAATTTGAATAACGAGTGATTGACATAAAGTTCCGTACAAGTGGAATAAACGTATTTTTTATTGTTAACTTCAATAAACTACAATAACTACTTCAACTAACCACAATAATACATTGCGGACTTAGAAAACAAATAAACGAGAAATCTTAACCCTCTTATTAACTTATGCACTTATGAACTTATAACATGTTCCATATTAAAATCATGATACAAGTAGCTGCGCTTTATTGATATAACAATGCATGAAGAAATGAAACATTATTTCTATACAATATGACATACGTTTCTCATAGTTACTCGTAGTTACATAGTTTCTCATAGTCAATTACTATTTGCAATAGTGAAATCGGTGTTTTAGACTGTAATCATGCGCTGAATTTTCTGTATACTTCGCTACAACGCAATTTACTTTGATGTTATTTCGTGAACAGATTTTTTAATACCGTTTTTAGATATATATACTACATACAATCACGTAAAATATACATTTTGATGTTTGATATTGTTAAAAATTTAACATTAAGTATAACAATTTTTACTGGATACTCTGTGATCTTGAACAAAAGATGTTGACCCTCAGTGTTCCTTTGTCTCCCAAGTACTTTCATTTCCATGACACACCCTTGATGCAAATATTGAAGCTGGAATGTTGGTGGTTAAGGGCAAGAGACCACACCGAGGGCCATCAGCGCTGCCAGACGCAGCCAGCAGGCAGCGCCTCTGCGCCTCGAGCAGTGCGAAGCGGAAGTGGAAGTGGAAGTGGAAGCCGCCTGCTGGGTGGGGATTAGGAGTAACATGATGTATGCGGTGCGCAGAGGGTTTTTGGGCGGCTCTTCAAGGGCGTGATCTCGTAGAGAGGCGACGGCGAGGGCGCCCGTGGCGCTAAGTCAGCGTCCAAAGACTCGTGGCGCCCCACAGGCGAGGCGGGCAGGGCGGAAACGCGGGCACAAGTGGATGGGGTTAGAAAAACAGAGAGTCGGTAGATGGTAGGCTACGCGAATGGTTTAGAATCTGATATGAGTAGGGGAGATAAATGACAGGACAAACAAGTGAGAATTGGTGAGAACACGGGGAGAATAAGTTTGCGGTGGAGAGGTAACGAAATGAGTCGGATAAAAGCACAAGAAAATAGTACAGAAGGTTGAAGATTCTAGGAAGTATTGATGGCTCAGTGTATCAACTGGCGGCACTGCCGAGCCACTGACCAGGGGGTTCTCGGTTTCGAGTCACCTTGGAGTCAGAATTTTTGTCAGTTGTCCGCTAGGTAGGTTGAATTCAGTCGCTGTCTGGCCGGCTGCTCTCATAGCTACTTTTTCTGTGATATCTATAATCAAGAGCAGGCGAATGACGGAGCAGTAGCTTCACAAATGAGATACGGGCCGCGCGTGATTCTTTCTTCCTATTCTTTGCCCTCTCCTCACCACTTACTTACACACACACTCAGTAGCATTACACTGCTACACATGTTGCAAGACCAGTTTGTTGCTTAGAGCTTGTCCCGGCTGGGGCGGGGCCCCGCTGCAGAGATATACCTGGTGAGTCGCTCTTAGATCGAAGTCGGATCTCGACATCTAGTAGGAGAAGGTCACTGCCACTTCCCGCCACAAAAACATGTACTTAGCTTTCGGGAATAATGATCTTAGCATCTAATACGGCCGGAATCATTAATCAGCCAATATAGAAAGAAGGGGGAATTTCGATCACAGAGATCACAGAGATTGATTGGAAGTATTCTGGAAATAAAGAGTAGGGGTGGGGCGAGGTACCAGGATGTAATGCAATAGAACGATACGTTTGTACCAGCAACAAAGACGATGAGCAGGGGAGTGGTGTCGGTAGCGGATGTGGCGTGGAGGAGTATAGGCTTAGGCAAGACGGAGAAAAAGAGGAGTATAAGACTGAGGCAGTGGTGTGAGGCGGAGGTGTGAGGCGGAGGTGTGAGGTGGAGGTGTGAGGCGGAGGTGTGAGGCGGAGGTGTGAGGCGGAGGTGTGAGGCGGAGGTGTGAGGCGGAGGTGTGAGGCGGAGGTGTGAGGCGGAGGTGTGAGGCGGAGGTGTGAGGCGGAAGTGTGAGGCGGAGATGTGAGGCGGAGGTGTGAGGCGGAAGTGTGAGGCGGAGGTGTGAGGCGGAAGTGTGAGGCGGAGGTGTGAGGCGGAGGTGTGAGGCACAGGTGTGAGGCGAAGGTGTGATGCGGAGGTGAAAGGCGGAGGTGTGAGGCACAGGTGTGAGGCGAAGGTGTGAGGCGAAGGTGTGAGGCAAAGGTGTGAGGCGGAGATGCAAGGCGTATGTGTGAGGCGTATGTGTGTGGCGTATGTGCGAGGCGGATGTGCGAGGCAGATGTGCGAGGCGGATGTGTGAGGCGGATGTGTGAGGCAAAGGTGTGAGGCGGAGCCCCAAGGCGGAGGCGCAGGGGGAGGCCCACGGCAGAGGCTCAAGGCTGTGAACAGCTGCTGCTGGCACAACGACGGTGGTAGCGGTTCGGGTGGCAAGTGGAGAGGGTGCGGAAGGTGCTCGCGCGAGAAGGGTGGCGGTGAGAGAACAACTACGACCCGGAGGGTTTTTCTTTCCATTCGTCAACGGGGCGGCGGAAGCTGCTGTCACGCACTGAAGGCCGTGTGGCGCACCCAAAGGGGAAGGCGGGGATTCACACAACTAAGAAATATTATCTTCGCACACGCTTGGAATGCTACTTCTCAGACCTGGCTGCGTACGTAATACAGATGGCAGGCTGTAATTTAATCATTGGATATTATGTAAATATTACATCGTTTTGGCAAAAAACCCTTGTCTAAAACTTAATTTATGATCAGTCCCAAATTGTATTATTGTAAAATTGTATTATACAAGCTTGAATCAGGGTGTTGTAAATATATAACATAGGATATATTCTGCATTTCTAATATACAGAATTCCCAATAATCTTCACTAAACGTTTTGTTTATTTCAGTCAAATGTTATTTTGATACCTTCATAGTATTCATCTTTAAATTATACGTATTTTTATTTTTTAGGACGTTTAACTCTTGGAAAATGCTCTTAATATATACGAACGATTTATTGACACCAATTGAAAAAGACAATGAGAATATTTTATCGATGTAGTTGTTGACATAACAAGGGCGCGAAATGGGAACTCAGGATCGCCCGATGAGAGGCACTGCAGGGACATCAGTTGATGACATGAGCCACCTCTCCCAATTAAAAAAAACGCTACGCAAAGGTAGTGGCTCGGTTGAACTATATAGCTGTGTGCCTACGTCTTCACTGACGCAGATGTCGCGGCGGGTGCTCCACGGTTGGGTAGAAAGTGCCCTCCCCCTCCATGCCCCGTCAATTTCCCCTCCCCGCGAATCCCTTTGTGTTTTGCAAACCACCGCGGCGTGGGAGGAGCGGTTTTCTATGTACCGGAGTCCCTTCTACCGGGTTCTCACAGTCCTGTCAAAATGCGCTTAAGAAGCTTCTCTTTAAACATTGTGACGTCATGGGTACTCAGAGTGATCACAGACAGGAGCTTTCGTACATACAGTTATTTATTTACAAGTAAAACAAATATGTACAGTTGAATTATCTACACTTTACTCTCTAGCTCTGATTAACCTTCTATCCTCTGATTGCGAGAGCGATCCAAATCCCATTGATGATCGGATTAATTCGTGGACCTCGCTACTTCTAAATTTGAAGCACGCACAAAGCCAAGCTTCCTTGACCGGAGTCCTTACAGGTGCATCAAGCAATGACTTGCCTTGATCGAAAGAGCGATCTTAACCGATTAATGGTCGGTGCGAGTCATGGATCTATACCACTCCTCAACGCGGAGCAAGCACATCACTTCCACGTGACCGCATTCAGACATGGAACACAAAGTCTCCAAAGACGTGACTTGCTTCGCGAGCCCTGCTCGCCGCTGCATCGCCCTGACGCAAGTTTTGTGCATCAGCACGATGGTCTCACACTCTCTCCAGAACCCACCCACTGGCTCTGTACTCTCCCTTACTAATCTGTCCATCACGTGACATACTACGTCACGCCGCCCCCGCAGCTCGGATATGCTTGCCACGTGGCTCCGACGTTTTGGTCTCCGTTCCCTAAGATCGGAGAACCCCAGAGCGCCTCGTGTCTCCCTTTGTCATGCGCTCGTTTTACAGAAAACCTTTCTCTCCCTCCTGTGGCGAGGTGTTTTCCTGTTGCAAAATCTCGTTTCCCCCGTTCTCAAATAGCTACCACGAGGTTCGATCACTAGTACGTTACAATATGTATAAAACGCGCTGCTTCTCGGCAAGCTTGCTCGATTGCCACTGGAACGTGTGCTCTACGTCTGCAGTTGGCTTTCTTACATTGTTATAGCGCGCTGGATCCTTAATCGTATCGTAGTGGCGACATCATGATAATTAGCGCTATAGGCTGTCCCTCTTTGCCTGCCCTCTTAGCACATTGTTGATGGCGTCATGCTCACACACGCAAATATTCGAAACATACGGCGTTTACTACGTCCTAAACTTCGCATCGGCCGAGAACGTATGTTTCCGGCGGTGTTGAAAGTACAGTTTTTGATCATAGCGGCAACATCCACGCAACTTTTTTTCTGAACTTCCTTGGAACACTAGTTAGTGTCGTATCAAAGATCTCGTTCATAGCCTTCTTAGTGCATCAGTGAGTTTATGCGGACCAGTGTACCGCCACACGACTCCACTTCCGGTCGCAGCGTTGTGGGTACGAACTTCAACCCCCTGCATTAGATACATGTGTTTGATTTCACGGGTACCGAGTTGAAAGAACACTTATTTTGATAATGTTTATATTCATCTAATTGAATGAATCCAATTTTATTTGTGTTCATTTGGAAACAATTTGATGGACACTTTTAATAATCATACACCGCTCATCCAGCATAAAAACTGAAGATAGCATATAACATAATTTCAATTGTTTTTTCCGAACGTTTATTAACGATTCCATATATTATAATATAGTGTGTATATGATTAATGTTGATGTGTTCTTGTCCAAGTGGTTTTACTACTATTTTTCATGCGTTAAGTTAGCACTAAATCCAGCTAACACATACTCTCCTTTAAAGCCCGACCGATCCACTCTCGAGCACTTCCTCGTATGAGATGGTCCTATATTTAGTTCTATCCTCCAACTAAGCCGTTGAGCTCCCCGAGGCAAAAATGTATGTGTGAGCGCGTCTCTGTGCGCGCGTGCGTGAGCATTTGTGGTGTGTGTGGTTTGTGTGTTGTGTGTGATTTGTGTGTTGTGTGTGGTTTGTGTGTTGTGTGTGGTTTGTGTATGTGTGTGGTTTGTGTATGTGTGTGGTTTGTGTATGTGTGTGGTTTGTGTATGTGTGTGGTTTGTGTATGTGTGTGGTTTGTGTATGTGTGTGGTTTGTGTATGTGTGTGGTTTGTGTATGTGTGTGGTTTGTGTATGTGTGTTGTTTGTGTATGTGTGTGGTTTGTGTATGTGTGTGGTTTGTGTATGTGTGTGGTTTGTGTATGTGTGTGGTTTGTGTATGTGTGTGGTTTGTGTATGTGTGTGGTTTGTGTATGTGTGTGGTTTGAGTATGTGTGTGGTTTGTGTATGTGTGTGGTTTGTGTATGTGTGTGGTTTGTGTATGTGTGTGGTTTGTGTATCTGTGTGGTTTGTGTATGTCTGCACCCGCGTTCTATGACAATCAGCAGCACGTCTACGCCGACTGACTTCTGTGTCAAAGGGCGTGCGTCGAGGAGGATATGGCAGGTAAGTGCCACATACACACGCGTATACACATTGCGGACGCACACACCTTAAAAAATGTGAACTTATTATACAAAGCTTGGCATGAAACATGGAATTTCTAGTTCTTTCAAAGCCATCGGAAATGTATTGCAGAGAAAGGACATTATGTAAATTGTTTTAATTATGTTTTTATTGTCGGAGAAACTTTCTACTCCTCTGTATTGATTAATTAATTTATTCAAGTAATATATATGTGTGTGAAATGTATTATTACAATTATGTACTAATAAAAAATAGCTATCATGTACTTGTCTTTCTTTGTAGTTTTATTAAGGATTTTATATCTGGCTTTATATAACTCGGCACGAAATAAATCTGTTCTTGAATGATTAGAAATTGTTATAAATATTAAAATTACAATATGTACAATTGCTTTCACATCTGAAACATAAATATTAACGTTTTGCATAAGTTAAGCAGTAGAATATTAATACCTCTACTTGGAAAGCATTCATGATAAAGGTCACTCACGAGATTTTTAATTATTTTCTTCCAAAGTTTAAAGAATGTATGTAAATATATGCATTATATTTTTTAGTAATGAATTTAAAATTCTTGAACTAGCGATTTCCGTATCTTTTAGTATTTGCGAACCGTTCTTCTTCTTCTTAATAATAATAATAATAACAATATTATTATTATTATTATTATTATTATTATTATTATCATTAGTCGTATTATTATCATCATTATTATTATTGCTATTATTATTATTACTTATGAAATTAGTGAGCTATTGATATCGTTATTTAAAACCTAAATACATCCCTTTTTTGTCAATTTTTTGAATTATTTTTTTTATATCTATACATTGCATACCTTAATGAAAATTGTTTGATACGTTTGTAGGATGAATTTGCCCTCCCAATAAACATATTATCGCTGGTGTATTACCTACTATTCGGAGGAAGTCTTCCACAGTTTCAAAGCAAATAATACTCCCCGGATACCGATATTTTCGAGGTATATGAGCACTAAAACTAGTAGGGATTACATTTATCCGACCACTGGTTCTCTATTTAGATCAATTGCAGACATTTATTTTACTTTTTGTAATAAGCAGACGATCCAGAGTTAGCGTGTTTTACTTCTTTTAACCGAGTTTTCTTTACTTTTTGGAGAAAAAGGATGTCTTTAACGCTATCTACTCTCACACCGCCCTCTTCTGATATTTATCATTGAGTTATTGTGTATTGAGAGTTGCAATTCTTGAACGTTTTCATGGCAGTATATTCATATTAATTAATGTGAGAAATAACCGTATAAAATTAGAGCCTGGGAGCGCAAAAATAAATACCGAACAAACTGTCACTATGCATAATATAAAAGACACCTACAACCCCCTGAATATATGTAGCATAACTCTTAAATATAAAAAAAGACCCCCAAGTTCTTTTGCAGTTTATTATGTGGCTCGCCGTCGAAATTTCCCCTATCAATTGACATTATCCATTTGGCAATAATTTGCGACTGTTGAACTGCAGATCATCTCCGATCAAAGATCGGAGCAGTGAGTTGAAATAAACTGAGCAAACCACTAACGAAACAAAATAATTCTCCCTTTTCCAATTAATGCGTTCACTACTGTGACCTGTTCAAAGTCATCAAAATAAGAGGAACCATTCTCGTTTTTGTTTGGTAACACGGTGCTAGTTTTTATGGTTTCGAAAGAAGAGACAAATGGTAACTTAGGTAAGTGGGAGGTTAACTTAACTGTTAACGGAAGGAGTAGAATAACGGATTTTTAAACTGCAGTAAAAGGGAGAGTTGATGGTAATGATTAGGAAGCGGATTTCTTTGATTCTGTATATTTTTGTCCATTGCTTCAGGGCATAGTACACATTTGGTTAGAATTAAATGCTATGTAGATTAATTTGTTAGTGCATATCTGCGCATATTTGGCATATTTTTCCTGTTGGTGCACATCCGTCTGATTACAGGTGCATGTTTTGCGTATTTTATTATTATAGAGACTAATCTTTAAACCGTTTCATGATCATATATAATATATTTATTTGCGAACATTTATTGATATTTTTAGAAAGGGCTAGCCTTTTTGCGCCTTTTTTTAATTTTCTATAGATGATAAAATATTTGTGCAAATGTAGTACATTTCTTGATATATTTTTTAAACCAGGCTAAAATGAAAAAAAGATCTACAATTTACTTCACTAAGCTGCATATTTTCTTCGATTATTTCTCCCAAAAAATTAGCAAGGTTTTGTTATGTTTGCATATATATATTGAAACACGTAATGTTTCATTATGCTAATTAGAAACATTAGCATAAGAAATTAGAGTTCATTTTGGACTGCGTAGTACGCACGACAGGCGCGACGAACAGCGGTGGGGAGGGACCAACGGTCGCCGCCGCCGCCGCCGTCGCCGCTGCGAGGGTTTCGTGGGAACGTTGATCGGCGGTTGAAAACCGAGCGAGGAGCGGCAGGGAATTCAGCCGTTATGACAGTGGAAGAGGGGTTGTCGGTGGCTACGGACGTGCTGTGAGAGGCTCGTCGCCTCGCACGGACAAAGAAAGCACGCGGCGGGTGTTATAGGATATTAGCCAACGCAAGAGTCATAGATATACTAGGTAGAGGCCGGATTGGTGATATATAGAAGAGACTAGTGCGGGGAGAACAGTAAATCACGCTTATGCCATTTGACGCAGTGAGAACAATACCAGAACTGTGTGTTGCGAAGCTAACACTGGCGCGTGCAGTGGCCGCGTGTTATGTAGTTACATCTAACGGTAAAGGATAATTAGAGGGAAGTGCGACGCCGAAGTGCCAGGAGCCAAGACCGAGGGATCCGAGAGGCCGCCAGCCGAGGCGACCACTACACCACCAGCTGCCGACTGCGCCAAGCTGTAGCGGAGGTCGGCGACCCCCACCGATGCGAGCCGTAATCCAAACAACGGAGGTATTTGTTGGGGCCCCAAGGTATGATAAAAACTCATGATAAATCTGATCTTGGTACCAAGGCAAAGTGTATCGGTGTATTAAATCATGTATATGACAAATTAGTTTGTGAATAAATCATGTTTGTGATTGTACAACGTATGATAATTAAATTTCCCAATACCATATCGACTCCTCATAGGGACCCATTCACGAAAAAGATACCCATCTTTAGTAATTTCTTTGCAGTGAAAGTACCGCCAAACGCAGGTACGTCACAGCTGGCGCCCGAACAGTGTATTGCACTGCAGGTACGTTACAGTTGTGGCATTACCAGGTACGTCACAGCTGGCGCCCGAACAGTTGAAATCGTGTAATTAAGAAATGTGGCCCTAGGAAAGTCGATAAAACATGGGAAATTACTGTGCATGTAATTGAAGGGAGAATATGTATGTCAATGCATGTGAAATGTAATATGCAGGCAGTGAAAGAATTCATCATTTTGGAGGGAACAAAAGCAACAGTATATGCACTAACAAAACATGCATAAAGATTCAAGAAAGCATAATGACTACTTGGTAATTACAGAATTTTTTAATTAATAATGGGCAGGTATATGGAATTATTTGGAAAAGTATCCAGTATAAATTTATTACTATAGTTACTGGACTCATGAAAGCTATTAATGCACATATTGTAAGTGATAAAGAGCAGTATAATTTCAAAGATTTTGTAAGGCAAGTCAGTAATGATTTAATTGGTTTATATTTTTCATAACATGGTAGCTAAAGAATTTGTGAAGTAGTAATAATTTTTGTGGAAGTATAAAGGGTATTTGATATTGTTGTATAAATTGTGCACATTACTTGCTTGGAATTCACATTCAGCAGTGCATTGTTCATCGTTAGTGGTAAAAATTGTAAAATTTAGTGGAAAGGATATTATTTTGTGAAGTGTAGTAGCATTGCAAATGTATATTTTCAACATTCATGTAGTATTATAGAGGGAATTTTATGGAGAAGGCATGACATTTAACTGTGTGTAATTGTTGTACATATAATAGAGCAGCAGTTGTGATGAGAAGTAATTCAAAAGCAAATAGTGGATTTACTAAATTTGGGAGCAGGTTTGTAACAATTTTAATGAGTTTATTAGTAGTGTATATTTACTTAAGTGGTAGTAGTACCATCTATTGTGAAGGATATGTTTATGTATTGGTATGTGAGTGGGAATTTATGTGATTACTGAATTAGTGTTATTGTGCCTTTTGTGGTGAGTGAGGATTTGTTCTTCATCGATTAGTATCTGAGATAATAGTGCATTAAAACAATCACGAAGAGCATTTAGTGCAGTGGTTGGTATAGGAAATTAAGAGGGTAATTGTTGCATTGTTGTCAAAAGAGGCAAATGGAAAAATCGTGCGAACATTTTGGTGCAGCTGGGGTCGAACGGGAGGTTCAAGGCAACGAAATGGAGGCGCAAAGCGTAGTATTGGACCTGGATGAGAAGGTGGGACAAGTAAGGGAGTCAGATGATGGAATTGGGTGTAGCACATTATCGGAAAGCAGGAATAGTGCAATGGGAAGCCAACTGGATGATACGTCGGGGGATTGTTTTGATAATAAGGTGGAAATTACGTCAACACCGATGAACCAGGTAGCTGGAAATCCAAATTGGGGGGGTGGAGAAGATACCCATCCAGATTTAATGCAGATAATAATGAAGGCATTAGAAGAACAGAACAGGAGAATGGAGGAACAGAATAGGAAGGTGTTGGAGGGACAGAGCAAAGCAGAACAACAGAGCAGGAAGACGGAGGAGCAGAATAGGAAGATGGAGGAACAGATTAGGAAGTCGGCAGAAGAACAGAAGAGGATCGCCGAAGAGCAGAGTAGGAAATTAGATGAACAGAAAAGATTCTCGGAGGAACAGAATAGGAAGCTGGCCGAAGAATTGAATGGGAAAATGGATGAACAGAGTGGGAATATATTGGAAGAACAGAAGAGAATGAGGGAAGAATTGAACGGGAAATTGGAAGAACAGAATCGAAAATGGGGAGAACAGAACCGAAAATTGGAAAAACAAATGGAGTCAACTAAGAGCGAGATGTCCAAAATCGCGGAGAGGGTGGAGATTCATGAGCAATGGATTTCCGAAGGATTCGAGAAACAGAAAAAGGAGTTAGAATCCCAAGTAATTAGTTTGGGGGGGGGGAATTGGAGAACAAGTTACACCAGCAATTAGAGGTTAAAACCGCTGCGCAGGATGAGAAAATCGAAAGGATGCAAAGCCAATGCCAAGAGGAGATTAGGACCGTGGAGAATAAAATAGAGAACCTACGAGCCAAAGTCGTGGACGATGGTCGTAGACTGGAAGAGGATGCGAAGAAGTTACAGTTGGCGGTCAAGGAAGAAATACAGGAGAATAGGCGGGAATGCGAAGAAAAGGTCTTATTAATACGGGCAGAGGTTGAACAAGTAAAAGAATGCAAGGCATCCCCAATGGCAGCGAGCGGGATGGTACCATTCACCCCTCCAAGATCACTGAAGTTCTCGGGAGACGGTAAAGAAAATCCCTGCACATTCATGAGGGCGGCAGAACGGCATTTAGCTGTCATCAACACCTCGGAAAGGTGCAAAATACAATTCCTATACCTAATGCTGGAAGGGAACGCAAGGACGTGGGCAGATACGTTTGATGTGTTTCCCGAATCGTTAAAGGAATTCAAAGATCGGTTTTTCGAGCGATACTGGAATGAGGAGATTCAAATGAATTTCAAAATAAGCTTGATGAATAGTTACTACAACTATTCAATGGGAAGCCTGCGCGAATACGCAACAAAGCGTATCATGGAGTACAAGACATTATCTCCTCCAATGAACGATCAAGAAATCATCTGTGTATTAACGAGACAATTCCCTGTTACGGTGCAGAATTTATTACGCAGCGTGAATCATACCGATTTAGAGAAATTCCAGAACGTGTTGGGAGGGTATGACCTTACCTTTGCAGGCGCCCCAAAGAATAGGAATGAGGGTAATATAAATACGATAAGAATGGAACGAAATCAGGAGCGAGGGAATGACAGGGGCACCGGTAGTCAGGGAAATCAACGCGGAAGAGGGGGAGACGGATGGCAACCAGAGCCGAGGAACCAAAGACCGGAGTGGAGCGGGCCCAACCCAAACCGCACGGAGACAAGAGGCGGAGATGGGAGTACACTCGACCAATCAGCGCAGCCCAGCACGAGCAGAGGACAAGGAAATTATTTAAACTAATAAAATCCGTGGTGAAAGGTGGCCCCATCGCGGACATAGATGACGATAAAGTGAACGTGGTCTCCATTAATACTATGCAGCTAGTATCCCACAACGCCCAGCCGTGGCAGAGTCGTAAGAGCTCAGAGATCAGTATGAGAAAGTGTCCCATGATTAAGATAGAATGCGAGGGAATAGAGAAGGAAGCATTAGTAGACACAGGGTGTACGACGACAGTGGTGTCGGAGGAATTTTACGAAGAATTGGAAGCGAAAGAGAAAAAAAATAATGTGTTTGCCTATGAATAGGGCGTATGTGATCGGAGCTACCCAGAAAAAGTCAAGCCCCATCACAAAACAAATAATGTTTACAGCCATGATTGGCAACCAAAGTTACGAGGTAGTGGCCCTGGTGGTAAAGAAGCTGTTGCATCCAATAATTATAGGGACGGATTTCTTGATTGATCAAAGAGCGGTTATTGACCTGGAACGCCAAGTGGTGGAATTGGGGAGCCAAGAGGTAGAGTTCGACGTGGGGATGGAAGAAGGGCATGAGACGTGCACGGGCGTAGTGTCTGAAGAATCAGGAAAGGAAAAGAAGGCGAAACCGAAGAAGAAGACTTACCAGTTTAGTGAGGGACAATCGGTACTGCTACGGGTTCCCAGGGTATCGAACCCAAACCTAAAATTATACCCAAAATTTTTTCTGTTATATGAGGGGCCATATTTTATAGACAAAGTAACGGACAAAATGTGGCCAGACTGTTAAATAACAGACAAGAAGTGGTAGGACACTATAACGTCAACAGTCTGATACCGTGTCCAATAAACGAGGACAACAGTGAAGTGTAAATAGAGTGTATTACTAGTATTAGTTTAAACAATCATGTATAGAGCCAGATTTTAGGGAAAGAAGTGTATATAACGTTTCATGTAGTGAATAAGATGGCGCCACTATCGGCAGAGACGATGGAGATGAAGTGAATTTTTCTTAGGTAAGAAAAATCCGAAAAAGGGAAGGAGGGGGTGATGAAACACGTAATGTTTCATTATGCTAATTAGAAACATTAACATAAGAAATTAGAGTTCATTTTGGACTGCGTAGTACGCACGACAGGCGCGACGAACAGCGGTGGGGAGGGACCAACGGTCGCCGCCGCCGCCGCCGTCGCCGCTGCGAGGGTTTCGTGGGAACGTTGATCGACGGTTGAAAACCGAGCGAGGAGCGGCAGGGAATTCAGCCGTTATGACAGTGGAAGAGGGGTTGTCGGTGGCTACGGACGTGCTGTGAGAGGCTCGTCGCCTCGCACGGACAAAGAAAGCACGCGGCGGGTGTTATAGGATATTAGCCAACGCAAGAGTCATAGATATACTAGGTAGAGGCCGGATTGGTGATATATAGAAGAGACTAGTGCGGGGAGAACAGTAAATCACGCTTATGCCATTTGACGCAGTGAGAACAATACCAGAACTGTGTGTTGCGAAGCTAACGCTGGCGCGTGCAGTGGCCGCGTGTTATGTAGTTACATCAAACGGTAAAGGATAATTAGAGGGAAGTGCGACGCCGAAGTGCCAGGAGCCAAGACCGAGGGATCCGAGAGGCTGCCAGCCGAGGCGACCACTACACCACCAGCTGCCGACTGCGCCAAGCTGTAGCGGAGGTCGGCGACCCCCACCGATGCGAGCCGTAATCCAAACAACGGAGGTATTTGTTGGGGCCCCAAGGTATGATAAAAACTCATGATAAATCTGATCTTGGTACCAAGGCAAAGTGTATCGGTGTATTAAATCATGTATATGACAAATTAGTTTGTGAATAAATCATGTTTGTGATTGTACAACGTATGATAATTAAATTTCCCAATCCCATATCGACTCCTCATAGGGACCCATTCACGAAAAAGATACCCACCTTTAGTAATTTCTTTGCAGTGAAAGTACCGCCAAACGCAGGTACGTCACAGCTGGCGCCCGAACAGTGTATTGCACTGCAGGTACGTTACAGTTGTGGCATTACCAGGTACGTCACAATATATATATATATATATATATATATATATATATATATATATATATATATATATTCTAATCAACCCGCCTTTTGCCCACAACTGCCACCTTCACAGTTGCACGCATGAACCGTAAGCGGGTTAACAAGATTTTTCTCGTGAAGCGAGCTTAAAATCTAGGGAGTAGGATCGTCAGGGTGCGAGAAAGGTTTGAACCCTTGACACAATAAAATCACACAAATTGCACATAAACGAGCGTATAACTTACCCATAAACTTTTTGTGGCATAAGTTAATGACAAAAAACCAAGAATAGAATCACACTTTTACAAAGAATGATCAGAAACACAAATAGAAACCTTTACAGCTCATTAAATGAATGAACACATAATTTACTTCAAAATTGATCCTCTGAAATAATTACCCCAAATCTACACTGGGAATTATCTTGGAAAATTAATTATATCTAAATTTATGCTATTCTAATTACATTGCACATAAAACCAAATTTCAATTTACAATCTCCTGCTTCAAAAAATATTACATGCGAAGAACAAATGTGTGCAAGTGCACCACTCTCATTTTCAAATAACTGTGACTGCTAATAGCAAAAAATAAATGTCCCAAATAGAATGTTTTAGGCAGGCAATAGCGCATCAAAAGTCTCCTCCTACAATACTGCAATTTGTTCCCACCCGTGTCTTCAATTTCCTAACACTTTCCTATACTAGTCTTTTTTCTGCCGACGCGAACTTGACCTACTTTCCGCGCTCTATGCGTTACCTCGAGAACTCCCGCCTTTGGCCTTGATGGTCGTGCGCTGATCTCTGCACCGACGTCGCTCAGTCCCAACTTCTGCGTCGTACGAGACGGGATTCGCCTCTGCTGTCCACGCTGTCTTCTTGCGTCCTCTTCCGTTCTTCCTAGCCGGCCTCTTCTTCTCCCTCGACTGCTACCGGCGCCTCTGACTACGCCCACGTTGTGAAAATGTCCCTTGCACTTCCCCGAATACTCGTGCAAGTTCCTCGCTCGTTGCAACTTCTACTTTGTTAAACCAGAACTTTCAATGCTTTTCTCACAAAGGGTAACTTTTACCTCCCGTGTTGTTAATTGAAGAAACACTTTACTAAATCTTCACTATCTCGTGGACGACTAACTAGAACGTCTGTTCGACGCCAAAACTCCTACCTAGCAGTCGTTGCGGCGGCAAACAATATCTAAGCTGACGTTTACGAGCGGTGATCAAATGTTGCTCACTCGGCGACGGCGACAATCAAAAAGAGGGCTTCCGCTTGCGGGTTTGCGTATATATTGTCCGACGCTTGGGGAAATTCTCAGTGGTGGGGCTACTTCCCCTCTCTCAACCATTCACAAGGAAAACATTGCTCGCTAGTTCGCTTTTGTTTAGTACGGGCAACGGATACCAGGCTGCGCGTTTAAGCACCTCCGATTTTTGCGCCTGCTCTCCTTGCTGCCTGTGGGTGTTCATACATACGAGATGGTGGTGTTATGGGGTTGCACAATCCCATAACGCCACAATATATATATATATATATATATATATATATATATATATATATATATATATATATTCATCCCAAGCATACTTCTTCTGAACTTTTTCAAGAAAGGTTCATACAGGAAATGTAAAAATTGTCAATTTAAATTACATATCAAAGTGTGTATTTAAGAATTTTTAGGCCATAAATGCCTATTTTAAAACACAAAATTTTTAGGGCATAAAACTCTCTCTCTAGTAATGTTAAATAAGAAAATTTCAGTGTTGAATAATTTTAAGCAAGAATTATTACCTTTTCCATATTTTAAATAGATATTGGCAACGAGTGTGTCAAAAGTAGCTAAATGTTGAATATTATCTTCTCTGCTATGGTAAGATGTTTACCGGCTGTTGATCTACGATTGTAAAACGATTGTATGAAGATAATTTTTGCCTATTATTTGCATTTTTAAAGATTTTAATTATTTATGTGTTTTTACCATAAAATATTTGACCTACGTTGTTACTTGTATTTGATAATAAGTAATAGTTACATGTGTATATTTTGCCTTCAAATTGAGCTCTCAAAGCCTACAGCTATTGAATGTACGGGGAAAATGCATTTAAGAATGATTGCATAGGCATCTGTGGCCGGAGTTTATTGTATCTTTGGTGCTTGTTTGACCTGGTGAACGAGCCGCATCTTTCTTGTGGTGGCAGACGCTACAGCCAACATATTGTGGTCTTCTTCAGAGCTATTCTGCTGAGCAGTATTGAGAAGTAAAGCTCTGAGGAAGGTCGCAATATGTTGTCCGGAACATCAGCTCCCACGGCAGAGACTCGGCTCGTTCTGGACAGTCTAGATAATACTTATCAAAGAATATTCTTAAACTTTTGAAATTGGAGTACTTATTCTAAAACTATCTTCCATTTCTTCCTCATAATTATTCACTACATTCGAGTCAGAAAACCATTTAACTATTTAAGAGACCATCAAAACACACTAAATATATTATTTCAGTTCTCAATTTCTAATTTTAATACTCATTTTTCAATTTTACTTATTTTTATGTTCTTATTCATCATTCATCTATAATTCATAGTTTTTATACTCTATTTTTTTGTTTACCAGACTTTTTAAAAAAAATGTGAAGATTGTTCAATGAAAAGTTAATAATACAGAAGATTATCAACTAATGCTACGACGTAAAACGTACATCATGAATATTATTCAGACAAACATAACGATGCTCCGCAAACATTCAACCCGAGTCTAAGAGTGAGTGGAAGGTGAAGGGATTAAGTGAGGCATCAAGAAAAGCCGGTGCGCAGAGGGAACAGCTTAGAACATCACGTGTCGTGTGATGCGTTTGTCCTTCTATTCGTCAAGTGCGGCCAAGCGGAGCAAACAACCAGCTTCACTGTCGCAAATGCGTTCTCTCCTCGTGCCAAGAAAGAGAAAGCGGAAGGCGAAAAAATAAAGAAGGTGAGAAGCTCTCTGGAACTAGGTGAGTGAATGAGGTAAATCATAAATGAAATGCCATACTTTTTTTAAGAGAATAGAAACAGTGGTAAAGGTAAATATCGTTAACATGTGATAGTGTATCTACGGAAGTTTTGCATAATTTTACCAATTAAGTAAGTAGATAGGGAATGTTATAAGTGGATATATTATTCAAAAATTGTGAAGAGTTTTGGTGATACGGAAATATTTATAGTTAATTTGTGGATGCGTTTTTTCTAAGACATTTTAAGCTATTTTTGTGTTAATTATCACACAATCTTGTAATTTTAAATAGTTCTGAATTGATATTGGATACTTCCATCTTTCCACGATTGATGTCTTGAAATTATGAATTCTCAAATGCGAAAATATGGAATTCCGCCTGGGTCTGCTTGCAGGCACTGCCGGTCCCAAGCACGGATAAAGGAGGAGGGTCTTTTCACTAGTATGGCAATGCTTCCACTTACTTTTGCCATACTTCTTTTAACTGTCCTATTTTGGTCACTCTCGACCTCTTGTATTTTTCGACCCCGATGCTATTAGGTTGCGAGGGCTAGGGAGTCTTTCCTTTCTGATCTTCTACTTTCTGTAAACTACAAATCTTTTTCAATCTTCTTCTTATAGATCCTGCTCTTATGCTTATTAATGGGGGGACAGACCTCAGAGCTGAAGCGAAAGCAATCTGTCTAGGGAGAAAACCTTATACAAATCCTGCGAGTTTGGGAGCAGTGAGGTGGCAGCCCCACTACCAAACTTACCCTGCGCAGCGTTCGTAGCGCGGCCAGGGGAGATTCTTATTACTGGCTCACTCATTGATTGTAAACAAAGAAATCCTTTGGTAACGACATTGGCAAAGTTAAAGGACAAACATCTTGGTATATCAGAACATGTCAATATAGGAACTTGGAATGTACGAGGCATAGCTAACAAAGAATACGAATTGCTAAGAGAAGTCAGGAGTGCTAAACTGGATTTGGTTATGTTATCTGAAACTAAAAAGAAGCAGAGGGGAACATGTGATCTGGGAAACTATACATTAATTTATAGCGGTGTACCTATCGAAAATAGAGCAGTAGCAGAAACAGCTATTCTAATAAATGAGAAATGGAGAAAGAGGATAACTTCTTACAGTTGGGTAAATGAGAGAATTGTAACATGCAGATTCAAAATAGCTAGAGGATATATGAGTATTATATCAGTGTATGCTCCTGAAGAGGGTAGAAAGGCAGAATCTGATAAATTTTATGAAAGCCTACAAAGCGTACTAGATTCCACAAATAAAAATGATTATATAGTCGTAGGAGGAGATATGAATGCTAGGATAGGACAACAGACCATTAAGGAAATAATTGGAACAAACGGAGAAGTAGTAATTAATCAAAATGGAAAAGTGTTACGTGATTTTGTGAATTTAAATTCATTACGAATAGAAAATACGTTCTTTAGACATAAAGATATACATACATTTGCATGGGTGAACAGAGGGTACAGATCAATAATTGACTATTTAATTGCAAATGAAAAGATGGGAAAACTATTTCAGGACTTGAGAGTGATGAGAGGAATGGATATAAATTCAGATCATTTCCTAGTAAGAGGGAAAGTAATCCTTAAAACTAAATGGGCAAGAACAAAACGCAAAAAGATCACAATAAAGGAAACAGTGTGGAAAACTAACCTATTAGAAGACCCTATCATCAGAAATTTATTTCAATCACGTATAAGACTATATATGCTAAAGGAACCCATCAGCACGAATATTGAATTAGAATGGAAGAAGCTAACCCAAATGATAGAAAGTGTAGCTTTTGAAATCTTAGGGAAAAGGAATAAATATAAGCCAAAAAAGGGACTTAATGTGTGGAATGAAGAATTGAAACGTGCAGTTCAAAGAAAGAAGGAGTCATATCTACAGTGGCTCATGACGAAAACTCCTGAGACATTGGAAGAATATAAAATACAAAGAAGAGAAACAAAAAAAATAGTAAAAGCTGCACACAAGGAAAGCTGGGAACGATACATTTCTAACATAGAAAGAGATGTACATTGTCGCCAGTATACTGCTTACAAAATTATGAAACACCTAAACAGAGAAGAAAAAGACGCAGCAAATTTAGATCTTCTAGGTAGAGAAGAATGGATGAAGTTCTGTAAACATCTGTGGACAAAAGAAGAGGGAGAAGATGTAAATGATGAAGAGGAGGAAAATAACAGATGTATATCAGAAATTGATAAAATAGAATTCAATGAACTTCAAGAAGCCTTGCAAAGTTGTAAAAACCGAAAAGCTCCTGGCTCAGACAATTTAAATATAGAACTATTCAAATATCTACCAGAAGAAGCCAAAAATAGGCTTCTAGATTTTCTAAATCAATGCTGGCAACAAAAAAGAATACCAATGGAATGGAAGAAAGCAGTAGTAATACCCATTTTTAAAGGAGGACCAAGAACTGACTGCGAAAATTATAGAGGTATAAGTCTTCTGAATACGGCATATAAAATATATGGGAAGATAATAGTAAATAGATTGAGAAACATTGTAGACATTATATTACTTGAAGAACAAACAGGTTTCCGGAAAGAAAGATCCTGCTCGGATAATATCTTTATATTAAAACAAATAATAGAAAAAAGAAGAGAATACAATCTAAAGACCTACATAGTCTTTATTGATTACAGTAAAGCATTCAATAGTGTACACAGAGGAAAAGTATGGAAAATTATGGAAAAAAGAGGAATACCATTGTACTTGATTGAAGTTATAAGAAATATACACCCAGGAAGACAGATAAACGAAAAACTAAAATCTGGAATTATTGCCCAAAGAAATATTAATAAAGGGGTCAGACAAGGGTGTTGTATTTCACCTACACTTTTTAATCTATATCTAGACAATGCTGTGAGAGAATGGAAACAAGAGATCATGAAACTTAATATAGAAGACAATTTTGAAGGAACAAATTTTATTAAAACTTTTATGTTTGCTGACGACCAGATTTTAGTTGCAGATAAAGAAGATAATCTGCAAAGGGCACTATATGAACTATATAAAATAACAAAGCCATATAATCTAAGTATATCTGTATGCGCACCGCGCGTCCGTGTCGTGCGAGCGCGTGCAGACGCGGTACTCACCTGGTACCCACCTCTCACACGGCGCCACGCACGATGATGAGCCAACAGCGTGGACAGTACTGTTGACTATAGACGGGCACACACCCACATATCGGCCTCCGGTAGCTCAAACGGTGTAGCCAGAGGGCTACTAAAATAAAAGGGCTGGAGGACCACCTCGTACGAGGAAATGAGGGATCGGCCGAAATGAATAGCAAACGGAATAGCTTAAATGTTAATTTAATTATATAGTGCCTTTTGGATTAATAAAATGTAAACTTACAATCTAAGAGAGGACATGAAAAACAAACCAATTACAAACCTACTATATACAAAACGCGTGCCGGGCCCGAGCGGTGAATTACAAAATGTATTGCAGAAAACTAAATCTAAAACTTAATGTGTAATTTACAATGACAAATTATATTAATTGACACAAAGTGACTTAATCCAATAAATGATCCTTAATGATGAGAAACAGTTCAATCCGATTAATGTTGATTAATGCCGATTAATGTTCCATTGCATTTTATCAACCTGAGAAGCTTGGCTCGGTACCTAAGAGGCAGAAACAGGTACCTGCTATTTGAAGGCGCTGAGCTCGTCCCATTTCTCGCTGCGCGGAGATCGCTGAACACGTACAGTGCGCCTCTGAGCGAATGCTGCAAGCCCCCCGGACGCGATGACCAGGCAATGCGCGCTGTCGTGGTCCAGTTTATGAGATGTGGACAGCCTCAACCCTGAATGAATGCCGAGATGGGCAGCCCTGGTGTCGACCATCGGCTATGCGGGCAGTCTGAGGCCCTGAATGATGTGACATGTGTCAGGGGCGGAGCAGACGTGACAAGACGCGTGCTCACGTGCCTCGCCTTCACATGTTTAACTATCTCTCAATGAATGTCTGTGCGTCTCTGCGCGGGCGTGGTTGTGCCCACGAATATATAGAACCCCGCCCCTCCCTGGAGTGGGGGTGGCTACCACGAGGCGTGGCGGGGGGGTTGCGCTGGGCCGCCGTGGGAAAAAGGC
Organism: Gryllus longicercus; assembly: GCA_038098605.1. Lineage (NCBI taxonomy): Eukaryota > Metazoa > Arthropoda > Insecta > Orthoptera > Gryllidae > Gryllus > Gryllus longicercus. The sequence continues at coordinate 1,036,827 of JAZDUA010000464.1, forward strand.
TGCCGAAGCCTCTGAGACCACCGGCGGGGCCGCGCGGTGCACTTACGGCCGAGCCGCTGGCTGGGGGTGGTCGCAATTCGCGGAAGGCGCAAAAGGGTGTCATAAACCGCACATGCCGACAAGGACGCGGCGTCGTGCCTAAGAGGGTGGCAAAGCCGGCGGTGCGGTGACAAAGAGACGGATTTGCGCCTTCGCTGCCCCGGCGGCCGAGCGGAGAGGGGAGGGGGCGGCGCAGGTGGTTGCAAACCACGTGCGTGCGTAAACAATATCTACAAATAAAACCAAATCCATGGCATTCCAAGGCTCACAACCTTTAAGATGTAAATTCATATTAGAAAACAACATTATTGAACAGAACAATACCTTTAGATCTAGACGTATCATATCTAGGCGAAGTTGATATTGTAAGGAAGATAGAAAGATTCAATATGATGTGTGGCACCATGAAAAGAGCGCTCAAAGGAAAGGTCCGTAAAGACACAATGCTAAAGTTTTATAAAGTTATGGCAGTGCCTTGCGAACTTTACAGAAGCGAACACTGGGCTATGAACTCCAGAACACACAGTTGACTTCAAGCAGCCGAGATGAGATTTTTAAGATCAATCCTGGGAGTAACAAGAATGGGCAGATTAAAAAATTCCTCCCCCATTCGCTTCTCAGCAGTCGGAGGGTTCGGACGCGTCCCTCTCTGCTCCCACCTTTCACCGCCTTTCACCGCACGAGCGGCAAGAACTTGTGGCCCCGGTAGAGCTCAGCTCCCGCGGGCCGGCCAACTGGGAGACCGGGCGGGTCATGCTCGCGCGCTAGCTATCCGGAAGGCAACATGTTGTGCTCCCCGCTACAGCAGCCATCCTCGCCGCGGCAAGACACCACTACCCCGCGGGGGAGCATCGTGCTCCGCGTGGCACGTGACGGCGAAGAATCCTGGAGCAGCGCAGTGGTGGCACCACTCCCGGCTACTACTCAGCCCGCGGCTGTCCCCGAAGAAAGCTGCAGCGAGGTGCCCCACGAGGTGCTCTTGGCCTTCGCCCGATGGAAGGAAGCGGAGCTCCTCCAGTTCTGGAGATCGCAAGCTCTACAACACCATTCCCCATCGGTTCGGGAAAGGGCTCGCGTTATCGAAGCGCGCACCCCGACCCCGGCCCTCGCACCAACGCAGAAGCGGCAACGTGGCTCCACCACCCCACCAGAGGCATCGCCCGGGGTAGACGCCCTTCCCTGCGAGCAGCTCACGGAGGGACCCGCTCCTCCCACTCAACCAAATGACCTGGCCGCCCCGGCGACCGGCTCGCCCTCGGCACGCTCGCCTCCGGGAAAGCGGCTGCGCACCGAGGACTTAGCGCCCCCTTCCAGTGCCGACATGCCGCCCGACACCGGCGGCGTCTCAGAAAACGGCCACAACCCCTCTGAAACCCCTCTCCTCTGAGGGAAAAAGAGGGGAAAGAAGAAGAAGAAGATGAGCCTCGCCGCCCAGGAAGCTGCCGCCCGCAACGCCTCAACCACCGCCGCGGCAGAGGTGGCAGACGGGAGCTCCGGCAGGGGAGGTAAGGTGCAAACGGACTCCGAAGCACGTCGGTCTCCCACTCCTCTCCCAGATAAAATTCCTCCACTCGGCGAGCAATCGGCCGCCTGGCAGTCCCACTCCGTGCGCCAGAGCGGCCAGCCCCGCAATGTGAATGGCGAGGCGGGCGCCTCCGCGCAGGTCCCGACCACGGAACCTAAAACAGCGGTCGCCTCACGACCGCCGAGACGACCCTACCGCTTCCGACTGCAAATACACGCAGATGCAGTCAAAAAGCACGCGAAAGCGATAGGAGACGCCACTGGTAAGTTGGCCACAATCGGTCGTGTAACTACCAGAAATGGCCGAGTTGGGTACCAGGTGTCAACCTGCTCCCCAATCGCATATCGTGAAACCGAAACCTACGCGAAGCTTCACAAAATTTACTTATTTGGTCACCCACCCCCACGTCCCCAGTGTGAGCGTACACATCGCGTGTACATTAAACAGGTTCCGCGCGGCATCACTGCTGACGAGGTGCGCGAGGAGCTTGAAGGCACAGGCCTCCACCCGTTGGGCGTTCATCAACATGTTCGCCGCGAACTCTCCGAAACCGCCGGAACTTCGGAGAGCAGTGATGCCGCAGGTGGTGACGCCACCGAAACTCGCATCGTGCGCACGGGGACTTTTCGCATCACCCTTCGCGCGGACGAGTCGCGCAAAGCTTTCGGCATCAGGGCCATTGCCTCCTGCGACGTAAAAGTCGTCCGGGAGTAATGGAAGCGCCCCCGCTTCTGCGAGAGATGCTGCAGATGGGGACATACTCGCAAAAACTGCGAATATCCCGTGAGATGCAAGATCTGCACGGGAGAGGGCCACCCGGCAGACAAGCCTGGCACGAAGGACTGCCCCATACGCGGTACCTTGGCACGCCCGAAATGCTGCAATTGCGGCGGGCAGCATACGGCATCCTATACAAAATGCGAAAGATGCACGCCGTTGCAGCGCCCATCGAGCATCGATAAGGAATCTGTCGAGAGGCCCACAAGCCTCGACGCCCCTTCGGGCGAGGCTCCTCGGCAGAGAGTACGCGGCGAGGCGACCTGGTCAGAGGTAGCGGGCCCAGTCCCCCCTCAGGCCCCCGCTGCGCCGCACAATAACGCGGCGCAAGAGACGCGGTCACGCGCTCTCGCGACTCAATTGGGTGTTCTCTCCGAAGACCAGATTCGGGGAATGATCCACCTACTGACCTTGCTTCTGCCCAGCAATGACGCAGAATAATCTAAATCCTCCGTCTCATTGCGAAGCACCGCTGCGAACATGCACCTGGAATGTTCAAAGTGCGTGCGAAAAGACCCAGTTGATACAGAACTTTGCTACCGAGCGACAGCTCGACATACTGGCGCTGCAGGAAACGTGGTTTCGTGAGCATCACACTGCCCGTATTCACGGATACGCAGTGTATCGCCGAGACCGCGAGGTCAAACGGGGGGGCGGTGTTGCGCTCCTGGTCCGACGCGACATCCCCCAGCTCGAAGTAACGACCCCACCTGACGCTTTGCGTTCTCTAGAGGCAGTTGTGGTGCGAGTTTGGACGGTTGGCGGCCGACTGACAATCGCGTCCGTCTACTGCCCAAATCAGCAACTAGACACTGCCTGTATCGATGCGATACTCGCGTTAGATATTAAAGTTCTCATTCTAGGGGATTTTAATGCAAGGAACAGACAGTGGGGCTGCCTCGGTGCAAACCGAAACGGCACCCGTTTAGCCAACTACATAGCGACGAGACGTGGCGTATACGTATGCGCCCCGAAAGAACCCACGATATACCTGTCGACTGGAAATCCGGGAATTATCGACCTTGCGATCGCGAAAGGAATTGACTGCGGAGCCCCGCTTTCGATCTCCTATCTGGTTTCCGATCACAGGCCGGTAACATTCGTGGTTTCGTCTTTCGCCGCAGCACGCCGAAACAAATTCAAAATATCACACAACACCAACTGGGCCGGTTTCACAGCTCATATAAGCACCGTGCTTGAGCGAAAACCGCTAAATTCACGGGACGAAATCGATAGCGCGGTGACTCACATCACTTCCGCGATTCGAACGTCCTACAAATCAAATACTAAAATTACTCGCGAACCGGAGTCACGTCCTGAGCTTACAGATGAGCAGAGAAGGACGCTGCGGGAGCTGCGCAGATATTCTAAGCTACACAGCCGCTACGGCGATCCCGCGGACGGAGCGCGGGCGCGAGCTCTCAGCAGAGAATTCCGTAAATCTCTACAAGACGAGAGAACCGCAAAATGGTCGCGCACGATCGAAGATTGCAATCTTCGTGAAAGAAACCTTTGGGGATTATCTAAGGCGCTGGGCCGCAAGGCGGGAGTAAACCGCCCGCTCCGCACCACTCCGACACCACATCCGCCCGGTCACACCGCTATGCAGCCGGAATACGTGTGGGAGGACGCCGCGAAAAGCGAACTCTTCGCGGAGACGCTTGAACGGCAGTTCCGCCCATTCGAGTCCGGTGACTTCGGGGACCAGAGCACTGTTGCACGCTTACGCGACTACCTGACCGCTACGCCGAGCACCTCTGCGCGACGTGTGACGGGAAGGGAGCTCCGCGAAACGCTGCGACAACTCAATACGCGCAAGGCATGCGGGCCGGACGGAATAACAGCCGCCCAGCTCCGCGCGCTCGGCGGCAACGGGGTGGAGTTCCTGCGGGAGCTCCTAAATGCGTGCCTAGCGCTAGGATACTTCCCCAGAGCGTGGAAAATCGCGACAGTATCCATGATACCAAAGCCTAACAAGGACGAGGTTACTGGCGAGCGGTTACAGACCAATTAGTCTCCTCTCGCTTCTTGCGAAAGCCTTCGAGCGCCTGATCCTGGAGCGCTTACAACAGGAAATACGGCGTCTTAAGCTTCTTAGAGATGAGCAATTCGGATTTCGAACTGGTCTAAGTTACGCGCAACAACTGACGCGGCTAAGTACCGAGATCGGTCTCTCTCTCGAAAGACGGCAGAACTTGCCAGTGGTTTTTCTAGACATGCGGTCGGCATTCGATTCTGTATGGCACGAGGGGGCGCTCGCGTGTCTTGCGGACATTGGAATCAGCGACTGCTACGTCAGACTAATCGCCAGCTTCTTGACAGATAGACGATTCAAGGTTCGCGTCAATGGCGTACATTCGTCCCCAAGGCGAGCCGCAGCCGGCGTGCCTCAGGGAAGCGTGCTCTCACCGACACTATTCGGCCTGTACGTCAACGACGCGCCGCTTCCTGTTGAAAAAAATACCGGCATTCAACATTGCGGGCTCCTAATGTTCGCGGATGATTTCGCTTACTATGCGAAATCGGCGGACAAAAGGAAATCGGTGAGATATCTGAATGATTGTCTCGCCGAGCTTCCCAAGTGGCTAAGCCATAAAAAGCTTGCCCTCAACCCTGACAAGTGCGTAGCCGTCAACTTCACTCGACAGAGGGCCGACCCCGATGAAGTCGTGAGCTTGTTAGGCACGCATATACCGTGGCAAAAGACGGCCAAGTATCTTGGTGTGAAGCTTGACAGCGGCCTCCGCTGGCACGCCCACGCCAAGTACGTTAGCCAAAAAATAACTGCCCGAACCACTCTCCTACGCCCACTCCTTCGAGCCCCCGAACTTCATCCTGCCCTCAAACGCCGCCTATTCACCGCCTGCGTGCGGTCCATTTGGACGTATGCCTGCGAGGTATTCGCGGCGGCACCTCCCTCCACCCTCCGCCCGATTCGCACGGCGGAAAACCGCGCTGCGCGTCTCGCGGCGTACCCCCACCTCCCTCCACCCCTTCCCAATAGATACCCTAGAAACACCGACGTGCTCGGAGTTCTGGGTGTAAAAAACCAATTCCTGCCGGAGATCCAAAGCCGGTCAGTGACGGCGCTTAAAAGGGCTCTGGGTCCGAAGGCGCCGCGCATCCTGCGCGACACCGGCCGTGAGGCGAACAGTGACGCGCATCGGTCCCACCTCCGGAAAGGTCCGAAGCGCGTCGCCTTCTCCTTCCGCGCGCTGCCTCACGACACGCTTGCTGCCTTGTGCGAGCAAGCGGAGGCAACCGAGCGTGAGGGGGAAGACTTGCCATCGGCCGAGGGACGCGCGGGGAACGCGACGCCGCGCCCCACCTGCCACGCCTCCCAATGGCCCCGAGCGCCACGGACACTTTGATTCAAGTCAGTGCCGTGGCGAACAGTGAGTGTAGTGAACGTAAGTGTGAATGAATGGGAAGAATGAATGGTTATGTATATAATGAAACTAGTATGAATGATGTGTGAATGTAGAAAAAAAATAATAATAATAATTTACCAATACATACAACAATTTACGTAGAATAAATAAATAGAATTACAATAATGATTTTAGTGTAAGTTAGTAATGCCAAAGTGCAATTAAGATAACTTTAAGTCTAGATTGTAAGTTAGTTGTAAGAAAAAGCCCCGCCTGTAGCTGCTTAAGACGCAAGGCAGCAGCGTAATGTAAAAATATTTATAGATAATAAATTCCCCTCCTTCACAGGGTTACTGTGGAGGGGACAAAAGAAAAAAAAAGATTAAAAAACGAGACCATCCGGAAAAATATAGGAATTTAGAACTTAAACGAAAAAAATTAAGGAATACAGAGAGCAATGGAAAAAACACCTCGAAAGAATGGAAAACGACCGTATTCCAAAGCAAGTGCTTCAGTACATCCCTAAAGGAAGAAGAAGCGTTGGTAGACCCTGGAGAAGATGGTTAGATCAAGGAGGCGCAACGGACCAACCGGTCTAATGCTTGAGGGAGAAGAAGAAGAAGAAGAAGAAGAAGAAGAAGAAGAAGAAGAAGAAGAAGAAGAAGAAGAAAATATGGAATCGATGGATATTTGTAGATATCTAAATGAGTTTATCTTCACATCATTTTAAATCGAGAAAGTGCCATCATTTCTAATGCTATGTAGTTCATTACAGTAATGCTACATGACAAGATAATTCGATAAAAATAGTACAGCATGACAATAAAATATGTAATCTATTCTCACAGAAACGAACACTCAAATTCACAACTTTTCCGTTTCATAACAAGCATTGCACTCTTAAAAATAAATAGCAACTTTCCCATCAATTTATACACATAAATTAGCGAATTCTATATGATGGGAAAACAAACAGTTCATTTTCTATCCGCGAAGAGAACATCGGTGGCGCGGAATATCTGCTCACATATTAACGCTGTAAATATAAATTATTACTCTTGTCTGCTAGTTGGAATGCAAATGTGTACTTTTCATTTATGAAACTGGCTACAGAGGACTACAAGTAAAAAGGTCGTGCGCATCACAAGTTTCAAGAGCAAACGAAGACGAAAATTCCGCTTAATTTTGTGACAGGCGGATTGCTCTATTTGCATCAGAAGTAAGTTAGTCTGGGAGAAAATTAACATTTTGATTTGATTTGCTCTGTGAAACTCTACCTAACACGCAAACTTTCTCTCGAAAATATGAAATGCGTGTAATGGAGGTCGGAAGAGAACTTGTCAAGGTGAAGACGTCTACTATGATGTTATCAGCTGCATCCTCAGTAAAAAAAAAACGTAGAGATAAGGCGTGGTTCGAAGCAAATACTACACATTCATAATTAGAAATCAATTTATTAAACATTTTATGCAATTACTAATGTTTACAACATTCCCAAAATTTTCCACATATTTTCTGACTAAAGAGTAAAATAAATTAAAAAGTTTTTTTCGTAGCATATTCATAAATCTAATAATTTCATTTTCAATATGACTCATTTTATACTAACAATTAATGAAATTTGCAGTTCAATTTCTTATTTTCGAGTATCGTTTAAGGAAATTATTTAGGTACATTTTTCTGTAATACATATTTTTAAATTACGAATTATAGAACACGATAACAATATATTTATTCAAATATTTTCAAGTCAACTCAATATCCAAATAATTTTATTCAGTAAATTCCAAGTATTTTGTTAGTGCTACATATATAGTTAAGTTTGTAGGCAGATGGCTTTCACTTTTAAGCCTCATAAATTACTGATCTCTATTGATCTCTATCTTGTCCATTCTTTATCGACATTTTGCATATAGTGGTTTGTCTTCCCACAATTTTTAAAAAAAATGTCTACCTCACATTTCATGTTAAGTAGCATTAGAAGTTCATTGTCTGTGTTATTCTGCGTGTCTTGCATAGTCTTCTCCGTAACGCTTATTGCTACACTTTAAATGCCCCTATTTCACATTTTTCGCTCAGATTGAATTACTTGTCTCATTAGTGGGTCATCTTCATGATTAACTACATACTTTCCCATCCCAACTATTGCATTGTGCTTGGATGCTTCAATTGGTTTGAGACCTCTTTCTATACGTGACATATAGTCTACAAACATTAGCTCGAGGGAGGCATGATTAAGCAATTTTCTACTTTTTTAATCTATCATTCGAATTCCCCGCTCAGTCTAGTCCACTAGTCCGAAACCGTACTCGGCTACAGGCACCGCCAAACTCCCAATTGCAAATATTTTATTCCTGGAGTCCAGAGCAAACTGTGGGACAAGTCTAACTGTTCTGTAATACTCCCTGGGAATTGTTTATTTCTTTGTGTCATTCAAGATGATCTCATATTCTTCAATACTCAGATATTTTGCCTCGTTCAAGATCTTCAATGTCAGTGTACATAATTATTTCAATGCTCTCTGACGCCATTTGGCCTCTCTTTAAATTTATTTTTGCACACTTGCCAAAACCAAAACTCATGCAGATATCATTGAGAACATCATTCACGACACATTTGCGAGAGAATCGCCTATTATTATTATTATTATTATTATTATTATTATTATTATTATTATTATATTATCAATTATCGCTTATTTCGTATTTACCACAATGATGGCAAATTTATATTGTGCAAAGTTCGGAAGATTTCTGAAAGATGCACCGGGCGACACTAGCGCCCCTATCCTTGCAGCGCGTACTTTCCTCCGCAAATTCTTCGGAGAGTTGAGGCGCGAGGGCGGCCGGCGGCCGGGCGGCACTGCTCTTAAAAGTAGGTCAAAGAGTCACCAAGAGCGCCGCTCCGCGTCGAGTGCACGCTCTCTGGGCGAGTGCGTGCGCTGCGGTGCGGGCTGGAGAGGTCGCGCGCTCCCCGGTCGCGGCGCCACTGCAGTCGCCAAGGTTCGGTGGGGCTGTTGACGCAGTTGCCGCAGCCGCTTAAATCAGTGCTTGACTGGGCGAGTTGAGATCAGAGTCAGCGTTCTCGACAGCTGTCTCTTTAGAGATTCGGTTTGGGATATCCTAGAGTTCGAGTGCACAGACGGCAAGATCACAAGGTATACGTCCAGGTGGAATTGAGTCGCTGTCTGGAAGAGCATTCTACCGACCGGCTGTTCTGATTGGTAGTCTTCCATGCTTTCTTTGATCATTACCAGGTGAATACCGGGGCCGTTCTCCTAAAAATGGGCGTTGGCCGACGCGATGTATCCTTCCTCTTCCTTTTCCTACCCTTCCCTCTTATACATAAACACACACATATATACATACCCATGTACTATTACACATGTCGGAAGAGGTCCAGTCAGTTGATAAGAATCGCCCGGCTGGGGCGGTGCGCCTATGAGGGAAGACATCTGGAAGGGAACCGACGAATAGGTCTGCACCATCCAGCGAGGATGAACATACTGTACTCTAACGGGACTAATCACCAGAGTGGTTGACCTGCCCAGAATCATCACTCGACCGTTGTTGCTGTCACCATCTTATAGGGCACAGCCTACGCCAATGACCCGGCACCTGTTACCATGCGGCCACTAGTGCCTCCTTCTCTGACACGACCACTCACATGTTTGCTGCCATCTTCAGCTACAGCTCCACCACCATTACCACTGACACCACACTCGCCCTTCACTGTCATTGCTCCCCAATTTTTCACTTTCATAACCACCGACAAACACGACACTTTAATCACACTTCGGGATGTTTCACCCACGTGTTTTGTATGTGTGTTTTGTTATTCAAGTTATTTTTAAAGGCAGAGACTGAATGAATTGTGTGTTAACTCCAAATGCTAATAATTGTGTAAATAAAATGACATCGGAAATAAGAAAATTGAATATAAAATATTTTTTCGTTCCATGTAAGTCTAAAAGTATTAAACGTCTCGTATAAATATCTAATCATATCAATTAAGTTCGTTAAGAGAACTATCTTTTATTAGTTTGTAAATGTTTACCGAAGTTAAAATTTGATAAAATTAGACAAATGGAACTTGGGCAATTATTCATACCAACTCTATTGAAATTTTAACATTCTTGGGTGTCGATTCCACTTAACCCAATGCGGTCAAAGCTGCTCTTGCGAAGCGAACTCAAAAGTAACACATACTTTCTCAATTGATTGTGCATATCTGTATATTTTTTCAGTACGCTCTAAAATCTTTTACTAATGTGTTTTAAATGCAAAAAACTAATTGGGAATTTATGAGGATTTCATGAAGTGTTAGGGGCAAGTTTTATCTTTCAGAACATACGTGAATTCTAGTGTAATTCCGAATAAAACGTTTGAAAACGAATAAGCTTTAACTATCTTTTTTAAAGCAAGTCGTCTAGCAAACCTGGTGGAAATCGTTCCACAAGGCCATCCATTTTTTGTTGTTTATGCTAGATGTATTCTGTAAAGCACGTAATGAAAGCTATTTTTCAACTAATTCACATGAAATGTCGCAAACGAAAAATTCAACTGATAGTGTTCCTTTGTATGCAACCGAAAGTTTAAAAAAAATTGTAGTTACGTCAACCATCCCCGAAAACTAACATCATTTTCCGAAATGTTGAAGCTTATTTCGTCTTTTTCAAAGCCGATTCTCCTCTTTTTTTTATTTTGCTCTTTTTATACGTGCAGTAATAAACACATGTTTCAATCGTGCTGACAAAATTCCACAAAAGATTGTTGTATTCTTTCTGAGTAGTTGCAAAGTAGGCATCTAACTAGCGCTAGTTTTTTAATTAATTATGTAAAATGAAATAAACCTAACGCTGCCATAAGAAGACGTAAATGAGATGTACTGTCCGCTCTTATTCTAGAGATAGAATCACCTCCGGAGAATCCCCTAATCGCAAAGATAAAAATAAGGCCATAAACGTGATCTAAATACGTTATTGTAAAACACTGTTGTGGTATTGTAAAAACTTTATAATAAAACTACTAAATAATTAATTCTAATCTGTGTATTGGTTTGACTATACAACCTGGGTTTGAGTGTTGCCCTGATCCTAATCGCAAACTAAACCATTGTAAGCATACACCTAACCTTGTCACCACCCGCACCATTTTTAATCATATTTTTATTCACACCAAACGACTTGCAGCGTTCCCCCATTACCTAGGACCCTGTCGAATCCTATTTAATGGAAGATGCTCAATCTCTCTGACGGCATCATCACAACATCATTTCTAACTCACATTGGATAGCTCGTAACTCCCTTTTTAAGTATTGACATTGGAACAATGCAGCCCTTTTCTGGCCCATCCCAGTTTTTTTAGATTTACGTTACCAGCATTACTTTCATTACCTAATCTCTTTGCATTTACGCGAGTCATTCGTAATGTGCTAATCTCACTAATGTCGGAATTTATACCATTATCTCTTTCTCTATTTCCTCACAGATTTTTAAAACATAAAAGTCACAATTTTCCACCGGTTACCTTCTCAAGCAGCATAACCTAATATTCGTTTATTTTGACTTATCCTTCCAATTATGAGCGTTAATGCGCGTGCCATCTCCACTTCCAACATTGCCTCCGTCGCCGGCACCGCGCTCTGCAGCGACTCTGACGCCCGCGGTTTCAATTACTGAAGAGACCCAGGGTATGGGGCGCCGGGGGATAAAGAGGAGGAGGAGGAGTAAGGTAGGGAAGAGGAGGGGAGGGACCCGGGGGGAGGCACCGGCGAGCCCCGCCTACGCCTTTCAAATTGGCCTCGATGCTTCCCCCCACCCCCACCCCTCCGGTCTGATTCGTATTTATTCCATCAAAGAAACCTTATTCGGTCCTTACTGCGAAATCCAGCCTTCCTCATAACGCAGTTTCCAGCGGATGGGTACCGTATCGGCTGGGAGGCAAACATCCCGGGAAATAAATAAATAAAAAATAAATTGGAAGCGGAGGGATGCAGCGGGATGCGTTGCGGCGAGCGAGGGGTCCGCAGGGAAACGCGCCGAGAGGGGTGTGGGGACGGGGGGCAGGGGCGCTGGGGGACCGGGGTGAGGGGCGGTGGTGGAGGCGGGGGTCGGTAGGGTGGGTGGCGGAAGGCGGGGGGCAATGGTGGGGGCGGAAGCAGCAGGCGGCAGGCGGGAGCGGGAGAGGGGGCGCGGGAGGGTGCGGGAGAAGGGTTGAGGCTCCGTGGGAGACGGCGCGAGAAGCGAGGCAACTGCGTGAATAATTGGACAGGGGGAAGGCGGAAGGCGCTGGAAACAATGCGTTCAAACGGCACATATTAAAAGCGGGTTTGCGGAGATGGAAAAAGAACCAAACGAACGACATGCAAATCAGGAGTTTATTCGTGGGAGTTGAAATACGCGGAATTCATTTGTTATTAATTTTGGTACATTTCGGTAAGAGTAACGTGGAGGCGAGGGAGATTTATGCTGTTGGTGGAAAACTTTCTCTCGTAATTAATTTACATGAACGCAGACGAATGAAACGATCAACGTGAAATATTGATATAGTTAATTTTTACTTTCTCGTACATATAGTATGTATATTCTCCGACAGCATCATCACAACATCATTTTTATCTCACAATGGATAGCTCGTAACTTCCTTTTTAAGTATTGACATTGGACCAATGCAGCCCAGAGATATATAATACACGTTGTATAGTTGAAGTTGTATAATGCTCCGGAAAATATATTTTGAGATTTAACGGAAATACTAGTTTTGGGGTCACTTGATTTCCCAAAATCTGTTGCTTTTTTTGCCGGAATGTAGACCAAATTATGTTGTTTTTTTCTCTAAAACAGCTTGAAATTATTTCTTTCATCCTCCCTAAGTTAGAGCAAAGGGCACTTAAAAATGTTGGAGCAGTCCACTCATATTAGACAAATCGAGTGAAATATCCCAGAGTTTTGAAACTTGGGATGATTGTTGGCATGAAACTTGGCATGTACCTACCGCACATTATAATAAAAGTTCTGAACTGTTGGGGTGAACCGGGGTATGGAAAGCCGGGGTATGGGGTGAACCGGGGTATGGAAAGTCGAAAGGTAGTTTTTCTACATATTTGTTTCCATATAACTCCATAACTATCAATCCTACAAAAAAATATGATCTATACAAAAATAAAGTAGAGATAATTTCCTACAATAAAATGTCTATAAGCTTTTGTTGAAAAAATTATTAATTTTATTGTTGTAGTCTTGAAAAGTCTTGTTTTTATTTACAAAGTTCTTTTTTAGACATCTTCTTTAAAAAAAAACTTATGTTATGATATGTTCAACGCACGGAAGTAATTACGGGCAACTAAAAGTGCGTGTGTCAATAACGAAGGACACAGTCAATGTTTGACGAAAGGATCCAATGATTATGGAAATTGATTATTCAATAAGTTATGGATAATCAGTTTTATTATTGGACAAATACACAAATGCTGCCCACCTATTTTACGAGTTTTTAAGAATTTATATTTTAAGGTACCATAAAATGTAAATTATTACTTCATAACATTTTAAAGGGAGTAATTAAACACATTTTTTCACTAGTTCCTATAAAAACCAAATTTATCCACTTTTTCGGTACCAGGGATCGGCAAATGAGATTTTCTGTCACGAACGTGCCGAATTGTGCCGCAGCACAACATTATTTCCTTGCAATACGTACGTAGAAAGGTGATTTAGTAATAATGGTATAAGTTTCCTGGTTACTTAATTCATTCTTGACAACCCCAGTAAAGTTGAAATGAACATTGTCAAGTTTTCTGTAATAGGCAAAGCGGAAAATATCATCATAAATCACTATTATCTCTTATATAAACGGATTAAAGAAAGAAAAATACATTTTCCTAGGATTTGTGGGAAAGCTTCTCACAGAAATGTTTTTGTGTGCATCTTCAGCCTCACCAACAGATAAAAAATGCATTCGTTTTTTGAAACCTTTCAGACATTACTTATTTTCATTCCTCATTTACCGTTAACTGACATTAAGAAAATCTTCAACTGATGATATAAGAATATATTAGAGTAGTTTTATTTCAAATTGTTAGCTATAACCATGATATATCTTCACGGGTCACATAGTTAATTAATTTCACCAGAAGGCAGACAGCTCTGCTATTTGATTGTAAAATAATGCATTTCAACATAAAAAAAATGTATCAAGTATTTTATTTCAAGCAATCTAGTATCACATTAATTTCAATCAAAAACGAAATACAATGATAAACATTACATACCCTGTAACTTTAAATTTGTTTAGTATTTTTAAAGTTTAAAGTAAGTTACAAATTGATAGAAAGATAAGAATATTTTATTTACACTATATTGATATTACTCTTCTAACTTCACTAATATTTAGTAGTCGAAATGCGTCGTGGAAATTCATTGCCTCGGGCCCTGCGTTTAGGAAGTGCAGTGGGCTGCCTCTAAAAGGTTCTTCCGAGAAGCTCATACTGCAAGCGACTACAGGAAGGCAGTGCGTCGCCTGGAGCAGCGCGTGGAAATACAGGTCACGATGCAACAGCACGCGAGGGGTTGCACCGGAAGCGGATGTGGAGGCCACGCGAACAAAGACGAAGCTGGTCGCGTTCGTGGGAGTCCGCGACGTATTGGTTACTTGTTTCGCCTTTGCACTTCCGCCACCACGGTTCTAATTCCGCTGGATCGATGTGGCTTCTTCGGGTGCACAAAGGGATCTTGCGGTGGGTTCTCAGCGGATTTCTTTGGTTTTCTCTCCTTCTGTCCCATCACGGTATCAATAAGATACGAATTATCCACGTTCAACCACATAAAAATCACCATAAGATAATTTATTCAGAACCCAGCGAAAAGGCGAACGTACGAAAATCTTGGCACGAGAAGAAATAAACGAAACTATTTTTGGTACAAGAGGGTACTCAAGAGTAATGAAACACAAAACAAATCACTAACTCATGTTCATAATGAGAACGAACGAGTGTGAATGTTCGTGCGTGTGCGAAATAATCTGAACATTTTTATTCAATGACATCGAGATGAGGTCAAATTAAAAAAAACAACCTTTGATGACAAATATTATATTTTTAATACACATATCCCAAAACGTTGGAATTAATATAATATTTAAAATGATTGGGAGTAGAAAAAAGATTTTCCAAACAATTATTTTTTAGCCTTTCTTATTTCAAGCGACGTGTTAGAAAGTGACACGTGAGGTTAAAGAAACATATAGTAATGCACTAAAATTCTCTTCGACTAACAATTAGACTATATTTAATTTGATACGTTTACTTGAACAATCATTCAGCTCCAACTAGCCTTAATGGGAACTCTGGGTAATGTAGAAATAAAATTATGGTACGAAATTCATTTTTCCATAATTATGATTGGAATAGATCTTTTTATTCTGAAATACATTGAAATTTCCTCCCCGTTCCTCCTTGATAGTTATAAACCCAAATACAGTACATGTTTGTGGAAAAATTCTGTTATCTTGGAGGGTGGCTTGGTCATAACGCTCTGTTTTGAAACTGTCCGCCATACACACACCCGGAACGGCGCCTCTAACGAGGGCGCTAGCGGCAGCAGCGAGCCACAAACAAGCGAACGTCGGCCCACCGCCGCCTCCGTCGCCGCCTCCGCCGCCGCCTCCAGCGGGGAGGTACAGTAGGTCACGAGGCAGGGCTCGCCCGACGCAGAGGGCGAAAGCAGCAGCGAGATGAGGGCGAGGACGAGGGTGAGGACGAGAGCGGAGGCGCGCCGGTCCCCTCTCCCTCCCCCCTCCTTCCACGCGGGGCGCCGCAGTGGTCGCTCCGTAAACAGAGGCGGCGGCGGCGGTGGCGGCGGCCGCCGATGCAGCGCTGAAATAAATATGAGCCCGGGCGCATTACGCTGCGAGGCCATGATTTAGGGCGCTTTTACATCGCCTCGCAGGCCCCTGCCCGCCCCGCCCCCGCGCCCGTCCGCTCGCGCGCGCCACCGTGGCCGCTCCCCGCCCCGCCCCGCTCCGCGCCAGTCCGCGCAGCGCAGCGCCGGGCGCAGGGAATCATTATGTGTTCGTTCGGGTGACAGAATAAATTCACCGCGGCGGCGCCGCTCGTGGCGCCCCTAGCGGCACGTCCCGCGACTAATGCGTGCGACGCGCGCCGCGTGCGACCCCGTCCGGTTTTTCTCCCCGTCCCTACCGTCCCCTGTCCCCACCCGTGCGTCCGCGCACCGCTTCCGCAGTCCCTGTAGATGTCTCATGGTTTTTCTCTGACCACTCCTCCACACCACTCCTCACCCTATCCCCCCTGTCTCGCCATGTCTCGCACTGTCTCTCCCTGTCTCGCCCTGCCTCGCCCTGCCCTGCCGCGCCCCGCACAATCCTGCACAACCCCGCCCCACCCCGCCCCGTCCCGTCCCGACACATTCCGCCCGCCCATCCCCGCCTCGCTCCGCCCTCCCCTCCCCGCCCCAACCAAGCGCCGAATGGCCCGCCCTGCGACCTTTCGCCAACTCGGGCGTTTAGTTGTAGCTTTCGCCAGCTTCTCCAGCTTGCTGTCTGCGCCCGCGCTTTGGAATGTGGTCCACTGTTCACTACATTTGGAACGACTTCCTATTACCCGGGTTCTTAGAAAGTCCTTTTAAATCTCTACCCTTCCGTTAGAAAAAACGTGTTCGGCTGTTAATATTCATTAAATAAAAACAATGCCACATTTCTGAAGAAAACACGTTCAGTATCAAGTCTTACATGGAATAAACATCTTTTAAAAATGTTCCGGTTGAATTTAATGTCATTATTTAAACCATCACAGCCCACTGTATTTTACTAATTTTGAATGCGCTTAGAAATTGAAAGGAAATTGTGCACTCGGCTATGTGACTGACTGAATTCGCACACTCAGTGCATCGCTGTTAACGACATGACTAACATAATGTGATAGGTTATATACAAGGCATTAGAAAAGAGGCAACCGTCATTCAATATTTGCTATTCATAAATTGCGCAAGTACAACATTTTTCTTACTCTTCAAACATAAAAAGAAGTGTATATTTATATAATGTATTTGTTAAATATTCTTTATTGCAAGGGCGCTTCAACAGCTAAGGTCATTTTTGCCCGATCTCATTTGTTGTTCTTGGGAAAAATGCATGTAACTTTTTGGAAAATTGTTTTCTGATTTTGTTCAGCTGTCCTTTTGCTACTTCAGATCTCTAGTCATACGTTAATTTCTTTAATTTCATTTAAATAAACGCAATTTTGCAAAATGGGACCTCAACAAACTTTTAGAACTGACCATGATGTGGTTTACAAACCATGTTATATTATAAGCACCTTCTGAAATGTATGATCGCTACATGGTGATTTAATCGAGTAGGGGCTTGGTCAGGGTGAATTCGTGACTTTGTCGCTTTTCAACAAAGTGTTCATATAACGACCACTGTGATTTTTATACCGTAGGGGGGACTATAGGGAGAACACCTAATGACAACACAAACACTCACATACATCCACGCCCGAGGTAGGATTCGAGCCCTAATGCCGTCGAGTATTTAGACCGACAATTCATGATTTTCTCCGATTCAAATCATCATTTAGGTACTATATGACTACGTTTGAAACAAAGGAAGAGCCCGATGTAATGCACACTGAGACTTGATCCGAACTGAAGAACCGTGTCTCAACTCGGTTGTTCGGTTGTACCTTTTACAAGGTTCTTTTCAAGACTGCTGTCTGCTCTCGAGGTATACAGTTAGGTCCGCGGTTCTCTGCATTTGGAGCGAATTCCCAAAACCCATGACCTTAGAAGTTCCTTCTACATCCCTACTTTTCTATTACATAAAGGTCGAATTTTCATTTGATGTGGATTCATTAACCAAACATTTTAGTTCTTATTTATAAAGAACGTTACTTTCGATACCATAATCTTCACCTTTCCTTTTGTATTCATTTACAAATGAAAACGGGGTATACAACGATCCTTTACGTAAAGATCATTCACAATGGTAAATTTGTGTAGCGTATGGAACAACTACAAATCTTATGACAGAAAGCTTGGTCGTTATATTTTCAAAAGTACAATATTTAACTACGTCATGGAACTTATTAAATATGCTAATTACTTTTACTACTAAATTTGGTGTTCGTGAATAAGAAAACATTTGAAATTCGGGAAAAGATACATTAGTTTCATTCTGTAAAGTACGACGTTATTTTGGGAGAAACTTGCCATATCTCTGTTACAGATAAAAAAGTACATACATTCTCTAGATTAAAACTTAATATAAGAATACAGAGATTCTGTCTAGAGACGTGAGGGCACTTCCATAATAGGTATATTTTAATATTGACCGCTATGACTATTTATTTAAGTAATATGCATGCATTATAGTATAATAGCACTGATGATCGAAATAATTTAATCTTTAGCTTTACGGTGAATTAAATTTGAAATATGAAATCCTTCCAATACATTGGATTCAATGTTTTAACTCACGGAAGTTTACTATTACAACTATCATTCTCAACTTTCAGAACATTCTAATCTCGAAACCAAAGCAACGTTCAGGCCTTGTTGTGAGTAACACTTGTGAATATTGTTATATGATTTTGTTGCCGAATAAACACATTTGTCCTGAATCAAGAGGAATTCAATGCAGAGAGCCAAAACCATTCACAAGGTTTTTTGACATTTCCCAATTGGTCAAGCTGAAGGCTTGGAAATCGATTATATTGATTTCGAGGGTTCTTTACATGAAGACTCTTCAATATTTCCAAAACGTTGCTCAAAAGGGCACTAAATTTTTGAATTGAATTTTGTTCTTGAATAGTACTCAGAACGCTTATAAAACTGGAGTCGGTCTCATATTTGGTCAACTTTCCTTACTTCCTAAAATTGCAAATGTTTAAAATTGCAAAGCTAGAATATTGATCATAATGACTTTTTTAATTAAAATGCTTTTAAAATTTGATTTTGAGACATTAATATGTCAAGAACATTGTTTAAAAAATATGCGTAGTATTCGCTTGCTTGGCAGACGGACGTTTTGCCGTCAATCAATTTTTCGGTATCAAGGACCCATAAAACATGAATTCTAGCTACATCACGTGTTATACGAATTTTTTCAATTTAATAACTGGATTTATGTACTTTTTCGTTACCAAGGCTTAGCAATAAGAGAGTTTCTGCCGAAAATTTGCCGATTTTTGAGCAGCATTACATAACTTTCTCTCTACTGCGTTAGTGGTAGCGAGAAAATAAAAGAAAACAATGCTAATGTTCTTTTCAAGTACAGATCCATTATCTTACTTTCCTCTCTTGCCAAAAATTTGACAATATCACAAAATGTTGACTCGACCTTCTAGTCCACTTCCTATACGCTTACAACTTGGTCTTCCATTCACATAAAACAAACCTGCAAATTGTAACAAAATTCTTGCGATTCCATCATAAACGTAAACATGTGACATTGCTATATTACACATATCACCGAAATATTTTGCCGAAATATGATAACATTAAATAGTTTCACATCCTCTTACAGAGCAACTAAATATTAATCCATCTACAATAAACAAAATCTCAGAAAACCTGAAAACCCTTCTCCACTAACAATTAACATTATCCAACGCCTCCTAACAAAGAATTCCATTCCTGATAAATCTCTCAGATTTGTAGTGGATGCTTAACACAGAAACATCACATTACGTCAGTTAACAGGAAATACCCAGTAACAAGAAATTTCATCCACTCATCTAATTAAATATTATATCTTTGCCAAATCATCATTACACTAACATTGGAAAGCAAGTATTTATCCCAGTTTGCATTACTTTTGTACCTAAAAACTTTAAACAATACAAAGTAAATAACAATTAAAAATCTCTTCCGATAATGTTTCAACGCATCCTGGTTTAATAGCCAGTAGTAATATTAAACATGGATAATTATATACTCCAATTCACTCTCTAATTAATTTACATTCTTCAACATTTTATACTCTCTTGCTATTTTGTTCAAGTGCGGATCATTTCGATATAAGGTGACACTAATTTAATAAAAAAATAAAATCAATGTTTCCGAAAGGTAACTTCAAATCTCCATGAAAAAAAAAATCACACAAAGAAACTCCACACTTCCCACTAATTCATCTACTCCCATACACACTCTGTATTAATCGCTTATCCATCAGGATTACATTTGACATTAAAGTGCTTCCCTATTAAGACACCTCAATTTAATTTATACATTTTGTAGTTCAGGTTTCTGATAAAATATACAACTCTCAGGCTATTCGACCAAAATGATACACACAAATTTAAAAAAGAGGCTTATTCATAATTAATGACAAATTGTACCGCATTGACTAACTTCATCTGAGAATCAATGACAAATATGTCAATATTTTATATTCATTATAAATGACAATGAACAAATAATTTTAATACTGCTGTCAATTACACAATTATTTTTATATTGATATTTAATGTGTTCTTCATAACACATATGTTTACATTAAAATTATCAGAAGTTTAGAAATGTTTATTAATTCAATGACATAACTAAAATTAAATATTAGTGTATACTGTGTATACTTCAGTGTTCTGTATTTAAAGAATACAGGTAGTGGTTTATAATCAGACCAGCCACCTTGATATCAGCCTCCAATATGCAGATTCCAGCCCCACCTCTGATCATCTCGCACAGTGCTATCAGCCCTATTGCCTTGCACTTCCCCTCTCTCCGCAAATTCATCATCGCCCCCCTCCCCCTTGTCAGAGCGTGCATCCTCCTCCCTATCTGTTCCATAGTGATGGATACCATCGGGCAATCAGTCATTACTCAATTGGTGGCAGTGCTAAATTATTCCAATTATATTAGTGGGATTGAAGGGAAGTAGCAATGGTTTTGAAACTCCACATCTGCTGTACTATTTATCTACTCTTGGCAAACTTCAATCTTTAAGAAGCTTCTGAGAAATGAAATGATTTTTAAATTTGAGAAATAATTTTGATATTATGTTCATCACATGTATTTTACAGTATTAAATTTTTTTAAAATATGTTTTTAAGGTTAAAAGATTGTTTGACTTTGAACTCTTACAAAACGGACATTTAAATCCAAATAGGTGTTAAAACTAAGCTATATATAGTTAATGATTCACTAAAATTACATCAAGGAATTTAATATATTTATGTGAACAAAGATTTTAGTTAACTTAATAATTTTCTACTGCCCTTAGAACTATTTACTTTCATGGTTACATTTTACATCATTTTAAGTAAACAATTTAACAATCTACTTCCCTTCTTGAACTTAATTTCACATGTAAATGAATACTCTGGATTTGTTAATACACTCAAAATACATTAATAAAAACCCAAGGACTTTAAAAACTAAGCCGTTTCAGCACAATTAAATGAGGTAATTAAATCATTTCATAAATTCACTGGATTAATAAAAAACTTTAAATTATTTCAACTTATTATTAAGATAAGTAATATTTCCTAGACTTACCGTTCATGTTGATCTGTATGTAATAGGGATGAATTCTTGTCTGTCTCTACAGCTAAAATGGTGTTATTACAATTATTTAGTCTTCAAAGATAAGAAACAACACTGATCATTCAAAACTTTCAGAATATTCAGAAGTATAAGCGATTGTTTATACATATGCACTCTTTGTGTCTCAATTCACTTTGGTTTCTTACAGGGCATGTAAAACCCAGGAATTTTACTCAACATATGTTCGTTCATCGACACCAATTTTTCATCACAACCACTGATCTTTTGATCTTTGTCTTGTGTTCACTGTCTAATGTATCAATTTGTATACTACATTTCAATGAAAAAAAGACTATCTGTCTCCGATCAATGTTTACCTTTACACTTCACAAGGCAAGGCTCTGTGTAAATGAACGCTAAGGTAGAAGTTATGAATCGTGTCCGAGACCGACTCGATGTATTGAATCGATTCTTTTCACTCATGTAATCAAAAGAAAGACAACTAAATTGCCATTTTAAAAAAATTGTTTTTCTTTACATCTGTATTCTACCTAATGCTCTTGCGATTGCATACCTCTCTCATAAAACCTCAGGATGTACTGTAATATTGTAGGGCATTTTATGCAGAAACGTGTGTAAATAATTAGATATTTTACACTTGTAAGATTCTGTTTTGTTTGGAATATAATAAATAGTAGTGCTCAACAGCTCATTCTTTCTTACATTATTTCTACATTTGCAGTTTTCAAAAATTCAAATACTTTAATTAAAATGAGACCTGTAGCATTCTTTTCAGCGTGAGAAAAAAGTAATGAAAAAATTTCAAGCAGTTTTTTAATTTTTTATCACACCTTACATTTCAAACTCAAATTAGGCACAAACTACATGTTTTTTTTCAAAACTTGTACATGACATTTTTAAAATAGCTATTTTTAATATATTTCATCTAACGCACAAATCTCTATCTTCAATTTTCTAATTTTTAAATGTTAAGGTTTGGCATTTTAAAATAATACAAAGAGATCGTCCAAAATGACACTAGTACCATTTTTTTACCGGTCTTCCATATAAACGAAGAGAAAAGTTAATGAAAAATTAGAGCGATTTTTAAGAAAAAAATGTTTAAAAAAATTAAACATTGCCTATATTCACTTACAATTACGCCGGTAAGTATTTTAGAAAAATTGTACAAGGGCTTTCAAAATTTAACAAAGTTCATTAAAAAAAATTTCTTATCTTCAACATTGTAGATATGGAAAACCTCCGAGAAAAATTGAACTTTTGTAATTTTCGTTGTCATCTTCATTAGAGTTTTCACAGATACGTTTACTCATATTATTTGTTTTTTGTTTTAATGTAAGGTCGCATCAACATCTAGATCGTTATTGGAATTAACGTATTGGCAACTATGAAGTTGACATTATAATGGTGATAATAGGGAGTGAAAGGGCGAACACAAATACAACCATTCCCGATGCAGGACTCGAACCCGCGATCCTTTAGCTCAAGATTGATACGACAATACTGCCTTAACGATCTCGGCCATCCGGACGACATACGTTACAATTTTCTTTTGTTTAATATTTGATATCACAACTCTTCGGTTACTGTGCCTGCTGATTGCTTTCTTGACATCTCAAAATTATTAGCTAAGTAATTAATCAGTGACAATCGCCATCAAAATTCACTTTATTGAACTTTATTATATGATTGCAAACTGCATTTAACCAAGTTTTTTCAGATTACTAGAGTGTGCGAAACAACTACAAATCTTGACAACTAAGATATTTGCTCATTTATCCATCTCTGAACTGTCGGTATACCTTCTAACTTTGCACAGTGCAAATATTTTATGTGTGCAAATTTTTATATTAATAATCAAAGGTAAATATTATTTGAGGGGTAAGAATCCAATGAGTACAAATGAAGTTTTGGTTAAAATTAAGTTACATGCAGGAATAGACAGTTAAAGTATGTGAAATGTTCTACAATTTACGTATTAATTGATTCAGTAACGTAACGGACGTTTAATTTCATTTGAATATCTATTCAAAGCAGTAATGATCGAGCCTCTTTGGTTCGGTACCTTCGCAAAATCATTTTAGTACAATGAAATTGCTTTCGTTAGTAATCTACAGTAATTTCGCCTCTTTAGATTCCTTCCAAAAATGTAAAGCCAGTTAAACTGCCTTAGATGTTCAAGGCATCTTCTTATGTCACTGCAATATCTCTGAAAAGTACTGAAAAGTAGACCCTAGGAGTGCCAATGGTGGCTGGATTTTCGTCTCTAGCTAGGTCGAATCTGAAGGAGAAGTTTATCGACCGACTGAGGCGCGGTTGGTCGTGGAATGTAGATCCCGTGGCTACCAAGGATTTTCTATAATGCAGTGAGAGTCAATAACCTCTAACAGTGTCGAAATATGTGAAAATGTCAAATGCAATCTATCCGGCTGAATAACAATTTTGTATTTTTCTACGAATCGTTACCTCGTGACTGGCTGTTTGGACAATTTTAGATCAAGAGAATCCTACACTTATTTGATATGGAAATAAAATTTATTTTCTTCTAATTGTTTTGCCATCTTCAACATTTGGTCACTATTGTTTCAACGAGTCCCAGATGAACCGTCATTTTCGTTGATTTGAGTGAATTGTATTACTAAGCTAGATATTTTATTTTATTTTCTGTATTTGCCTTTGAGAATTAAACAAACTAAACCTGGTGACGCGCTGCTCTGGAAAAAATAAAATATATTTATTGTGTAAGATTCACTCGTTTTATGTATTCAAAAACAAATATATAATATTGTCCTTTTACTCTCTGTATGTCATTTCTCATTCAGTCAACAACAATAAATGGATTTAACAGAGATGATATTGGATGTATGAATTGTTAAGTAACCCGAAAAGGTAATTAAGTCAAAGAGAATAGTCAACTGAAAGGTACAATAATTCAAAGCGAAATAAAATTCAGAATTTTTTTTAGAAGATACTAAAAATTCAACTGCTACAGACCTACCTTCAGTTAAATTTTACCACATTGCAATATTACATTTGGTCATTCTCAGCAAATCATTTACTGTTCTGGTGTCAGTGAATAATCCTTTTATTTTTGACAATCGTATACCCAGAAAAACAGTTATTTTAAATGTAATACTATTTTTTCATAATTTCATTAGCAACTATAGGATAATTTAATTTTTTCGCATCATCAGGATATATTGATTTAATTTATATATTTAAATATATTACATTCACATATCTACAGCATACAAATCAAAGTTCACCTTATTTTTCTGCTTGTAACATTTTTGTTATTGCCGTGACATTGCCACTGAAAACATGTTAAGAACGGAAAAGAATAAAGAGCAAAGAAGCAAGAAAAGGAATCAATTTATTTTCATGCAGAAGAATGTTATAAATCTTTCTAAACTGATTACTTTCAATCAATGAGTGCATAGGTTGATTTAATTTTGTTTAATCGTTCTGATTCTGCACAGGACTATTTTATATTTGCATGGCCTACTCGTAGCTTGTTTATGTTTTTCAAATCAATATTTTATTTACAATTAATTCTGTATTTTGTCAATCACTTTTGCCACTTTGAATGAACAAGGATATTTTTGACCTGTTCTTTAATATGTATTTTCCTTTTTCTTTAATATTCTTAAGGAATTTGCCTTTATTTTTTACAATACAGTACAAAGGGTAATCTATTTATTTACACGAGGTAATGTAAGAAAATGTTATTGTAGATAAGTTATTTTCTATCTTATACTGCGATATTGCGATGCGATACTGCGGGTATTTGTTTAATAAATTTTACACTGCTCCAAACTATATTAGTATTTTTAATTAAATTTACCGCATTTACCGCGGCATACTTTTTGGTATAAATAGTTTTGGTCTCTCTCTCTCTCTCTCTCTCTCTCTCTCTCTCTATATATATATATATATATATATATATATATATATATATATATATATATAACAATCAGACAGGATATAAACAATACTTATCTTTTGCTTTTTTCGTGTTTAAATAAATAATTTAAAGCAATATAATTGTCACCATGTCGTCTTGCATTATAGAAATAACGAAAACGTTATATTCAGCAAAATAAGACGAGGGCTAAAATGTTACATGCAGCAAAATATGTAACTTCTCAACCTGAGAAGTTATTTTTCTCATTGTCACAGCAACATATACTGGGACATTGCAAGCAAAAAACACACTGTAGTCTTGAGTGATAGGAAATCGAACCCGGTGTTGTGTCTTTTCGAAAGCAGGCACGCTGGCCAACGAGCTAAACGGCGAGGGGGATTTCACTTTGTACTTTGTACAAATGTATGTGCAATTTATACGCATATGTAATGTAATTAAATGTTAAATAAAACATTACAGTCTGATGACGAGAACAACTTAAAATATCGAATAATTGCTAATGAAAATATTTGAAAAAATATAATTATGTACATTACGGTACATTAAAAATCTCATATTGCTGTGAAAATGAAGGTTAAAAATAAAGAATCGTACATTTAAATTAGATATAACAATGCGACAATAAAAAAGAACTAGTAGAAACTTTATGTTTTCTAATTTCAATATTCGTCCTTTATACGATTATTCTAATAGAATTTCACACCGACTTTTCATGAATTTCACTGATATGAGCTGACGAAAGGTTTTTAATATGTAATCAATAGAGCCCGGATAATTATGTTATATTTTCCTAATGTAACTCTCACAAGTCGAATTAACGATATCTTTACCTTTCTTATCGGTTAGTGCCCAAAAAGGTTGACTTTTAGTACATATTTTTACATATTTTATCCGAAAGTGCATATATTTACATATTTTACCCAAAATAACATATTTTTACATTTTACTGATTTTTTCCATTTTTCTGCAATTTTTTTATTTAATGCTTCCTGTATGTTTTTGGTAAGTAATCTCCCAGAAAACAATTCAGCTTTGTCAAACATTTTTTCCTGTAGCCTCCTCTCTGAAGTGCCACCATTGCATTGAGTTGAAATGCGTCTGTCCATAAATACCGACAGTATTGCAAATAAAAGGGCAAGGCGACGATGCAATTTATAGCTTCTGATATGTTAGTTTTCAGCGAGAGTATCGCAAAGAAAAGAATAAATTAGGTTTGTGAAAATGACACGTTTAGTAGGCGATATGGCGCACCCACTTTAAAACTTTGAGGGGTCTCTCTTGACCTTGATACCATTCACCAGAAATTATACGACCAGTTCACTCAGGAAGTGCTGTTGACATTTTTATTTCTCCGATTGTCGCACGCGAACCTCCGCCGTTGTTTGTAAATTATCTCTTTGAGCCGAAAATCTTAAGTAAAATCGCGTTGAGGCACTGAAGCTCTTGAATTGTTCCTTATGGGGCACTGGTAATGCTGAGTGAGAATTTAGCACAGGCATGTACGGCTGTTTCAGTAGATTTTATTTTCAAAATCCATGTTGGCAATCTGAAAACGCGTCGTGTTTACTTATAGAAGTTCGTTCATATAAAGTATCTCTAATATTTTTGAAAAAAAATACAAAAGAAAAATTGGCCGATAATTTTGAATTTCATTGTTATTGCCGTTTTTGAAGAGCGGCGTAATCTTAGCTCTTTTAAAAATATCTGGAAAAGATCCGGTGCATAAGGATGCACTGAATATGTGAGCAAACGCGTGAATAATGGCAGGAGTCAAAGTCTATAACAAACAATATGTAACTTCATCTAAATCCGTCGAATGCTTATTTTTTAGTTTACCGATTTTGAGGATTTCATAGCAACCAGTTTCGAAAATGAACATCGTGTCTACAAAATTGTTTAAAGAGGTTGTTTTATTAAGCCTTTTGTTTAAAAGCTATTCACAAGTGTATTCGAAACACATAATGAGCCTCACTGACCAGATATCGTCATTAAAACTAATTACCAACATTATACCCGTATCAAGTGTAATTAGAATTATATTTCAAAAAATGTGTCGGGACGTGTCTCTTGTATTCTCTGTTCTAATATTTGCGCGAGGGATATGATGTTAGTTTGCACACTGCGAATATTCATGTGCGTCAGTGACAGATTTGTTATGAAGCGTACATGCGTTGTAAGGATGAGAATGATGTATCATATACATGATATAGATGAAACTGCTGTTGTTTCTACTATGAACAATGCCTGAACATAGTTCCTTCGTCAATAAACCTTGGTCCAAGTGTGCCTGCTCCATATTAGCAAGATTGGTAATAAGGTTTTTGCATAAAAGTAATGCTAAGATGGACTATGAGGAAAATAAAATAATGAATAATGTGAAATGTAGCTTAATCACGCTGTGTGTGAAGGGCTTAGGTGTAAAAGTAGTTACCCCCAAAGTTATAGTTTTTATGATACAAGTTTCGTACAGAGTGAAGTGCTCAGGCGTAGAGCGCTGACTTCGTATTCGGAAGGTCCGGGTTCAATCCTTGTGCCCACCATCCTGACCAAGGATTTTCATGGTTTCCCTCGACCATCCAGGCGAATGCTGGGGTAGTTTTACTGAAAGGCCATGACCACGAAACCGGCGTTGCTAGTCGAATTCGCTAACAACGTGAAGTTACAAAGGTTAAGAGAATTCGAGACATCTTGGGATCTAACGGCGAGATGTAAAGACGCCACGGCCAATTGCTCTTTACAGAACATACAATGACTATATACAAAAACATATACAAGACAATTTTCATTCGTCTTCATCTGCTGTTCATGGTGTTTATTTACGTTGGGATTCTCAAATAGTTCTAATACAGCACATAGTTGTCCCTCGGATGTTGTCATATTTATGTGCTTTTTTAAACCTCTTCCAGCAAAAATGTTTACTTGCTTATGTCTCGCTAACGTTTCCACGTGGGTTACCACAATCTTTTACACCAGAATTATTCAACCACATTTACGTATATTTATCTCAAAGTTTATATCAATATAAATAATGACGTACAACTGACCAGACGTATGGCCTGAAAATGTCAGAGTTTGCAAAATATTTTTATAAAATCGATCAAAAATCGTTGTGGTAGTTTATCAATAAATTCTGATAAGAAAGTGCGAAGTTTTCACCGGTCTGTGAGTGCCACCGCTTTGTTTAGCTAACGTGAAAACGGCAACGACTGGCATGATTCTTGCAAAACGTAAAGCACGAAATGTCGAAAATTCTTTTATGCTGCCTGCCAATTCACCGGCACCTGCTGCGAAGTACGCCCAGCACCGTACCTTGTGCAAGGTCATCCCCACCCGCTGGGGCCATCTAATTCCGCGAACCGATCCGCTCGTAGGCCCTCTGTCCCGCGCCATCACTACCGAGCCGCCCTCGCGTAAGCCTTTAGTCAGGAATATGCTGACGCTCATTTGTCGGGTCGCGTTCGCGGGGGAAGGTGGGGGGGGGGGTTGGGCGCCACTTGTTGGGCGCAAAGCCTCCGCTGCGCGCACCCCCTCCCGCCCCGTCCCCCTGCGCGTCGGGTGTTCGCTTGCTCGCTCACTCGCTCGCGTGCATAAAAGCAGCGTAAAAACACCATTCCGGATTCGGGACTTCCCCGGCCTGCGCTGCCGTTGCCTGCCCTGCCACCGCACCGCGCCTGACCCGAGCGCAGCCCTCAATTTCGCAGGATTTAGCGGTGTTAGCGGCTTCCGAATGTTGACCCCGCCCCTGCCTCACCCTTCCTACACCTCCGGCCCGGGCCGCAGCCCTGCCGGGCTCCGAAACGCACGGCCGCGCCTGCGACATACTCAAAGCAGTTGGCTGTCCTGAGGACGACGGTTGACAATTCTGAGAAAGGCTAATTAACTCTGGAAACGAAACTCGTCCAGATATACTTAATTATCAGAAGGCAAATTTCAAATAAAAGTTCAATGATGAAATAATTTCTAGTGAACGCAGAAGTAAATATTTACGCGTAAACATTAGTGTTAACTTATATTTACAAAAAAACATTTACATCTTATAAATTAATATTCATTTAATTATTATTATTATTATTACAATAATTTGTATCCGTGTAACTTATCAATGTTATGACAATACAGGCACCAAGCAACCCTTCACTCCACGTATTCACAATCGAATTTCGTGTGAACTACGAAGACTGATGATAACTAATGCTGTCATTGGAATTATATCGTGTATCGCAGAGCTTTCGGAGACGGACATTGCAGCTGACGCCACACATAGCTCACGTTGCCGTATTCAACCTCATATATTGGATGTTGTCGGCAATGTTCGCAGTATCCTTACCGCCGTAGTGTGCGCGATATCTTTTGTATCGACTACTTTACTTTATGACACACATAGTATAAACTAATCTGATTCTGTAATATCTATTTGTGTACGAAGAACGTTATAAGGACTCTTTAATAGTTATTTATGCACCAATGATATAACGGTTCTAATGATCTTGGGCGACAAAAAGCCCGAGGATCAAAGACCCGCGCCCAATATCATTGGATCCAGTTAACGCCCGTGGTACATGCATGATTGTATTTTTTACGTAATTCTAATGATTGAGAGTGACTTATTTACTAATTAATTATTTGTCAACTTGACTCGGTATGTCTTTTCATATTTACCTCCCATAATTTTGTTTTATAATTCCCTCTCAATTTCCTCCATTATAGAACATGTAGCATCATTGTTGTACATTTTTGTTTTGAACATGTAGCAACTGTTTTCTTATTTCCCTCATAACCACGATTCTCTCGATCCAGGTAAGTTACACACTGTATATCGACCTCCTTAGCAAAAACAATAACAAGAAAAAACGTATCAGTAAATAATTAACTCTTACCTAATATCCTTTTTTTAGTTTCATGATGTTGAGCTATTCAAATACTCCACGCAAAAAAACTCGTCCTAACCAGGTTAGGGAGTAGCGGAGTGTTAAAACGTTGTTATGTATGTATGTATGAAACTTCTTAATACACATTTCTGAGACCTTTAACAAGCCGATAAACTGCCTATATTTTGTAGATGGTGACTGAAAGAAAGGAGAGTGAAAATAACCATGAAATACTGAACTGTGAATTGTGCTGATAAGAACAAAACATATTTGAATACATGAAATTTACTTCTCTATTTTATTTAATTCATGAATCTAATGCAAGTAATATATTTCTGCACCTCTACAGAAATAACAATGTTTTCATTTGTAGAAAGTACAGCATGATATATGAATTACACAAAGTGTAAAAGACCAGTAAATGGACGAAGGTAACACAATGCATCAACAAAGTTATCTTTTGTTTATGAAATATCATTCACGTATATTCAAGTTACGACAGCTTGACTTTATTCAAACGTCTTTATGAGACGGTCAACACAACACTAGTCGACAAATTATAAACAGATTGGCACCCTATCAACAAGGGGCATTTTTGTGGATTGGAAAATCTTTCGAGAATATGATGGTCATGAGCCATGTATAAAAAATACATGTAAATGCGATCACTTCTTTGTCCATATAAATCACCCAGCAAACATAATGACAAATTCAACCCGAAAACAGCTTTGAAACTCAGAAGGTAACATTCGACGCGCTGACGAGGAATATAAAAATAATCTGTATGGCAGCGCCGTAGGTTCACAGTTAGTGGTGACTGTGGCGTTACAACGGGAAAAGCGGCCGATCTAACACGGTCGGAAAATGATAAATCCTTCAGTAATTCCCGTTTTAATTAAATATAATTTTAGTCCAGCAAGGGACTGACTTAAAAATGAATACAAATAACTGATTTATTGTGGCGATCCCTAGCCGTGAAAGTGGAAGTCTATGTTGAAAAGCACCGTGAATCCGTGAAGAGCTAAATTCCTGACAATGAATACAAGGGCAACTGAGCCTCATTTATATTTCATCTAGGGATTCATTTCCTATTGACCAGGAGATAAAAGAAATAACAAAACATTTTTATTGTAGATAAAAATTAATTATACGAGATTTGACCTCTCCTCTTGTATGTGAAAACAGAATACGAATCCACAACCACAACTATTGTTGAAAAGCTGGTAATACCTGGGATGTAATGTGGCATGTCAGGTGCAGCCACAAATCGGGACGGGCATTGCGGTGGTAGGGGAGGGGAGCGGAGTGTGTCCATCTGGGTCGGAGAGCTACCGATTGGCTGAAAGTGAGTGAAATGGACGTGATAATTCCAGATGCGCCCGTCGGAAACATTGATGCAGAACTTATTTTTCGTAATATTGCACAGTTATATCGTCGTAAAGCAACCAAACACAACGATGAAATGCCAACGTTAACGGATACCACCCGATTAGGATTTTAACGGGCGTCCGTTAAGAATGAAAATTGAAGAAACGAGTAAGTTAAGCAAAATATCCATCGCTTTTCAGAAGAATGAATGACAGCAAATATGACATACGAATACTCCTAATCAAATACGTTATTTATGACACGAATGGTAAAAATTTATTTTGCGAGCAGGAAATGTTGCGACCATCGGCCTACCGGCCTCGTGTTGCAATCCTATGAGCTAAATAAACTCACTTTTAGCACATGTGTGTTATACTATTCCTCAGACAATCTTATCGAGTTTCTTTTCATTTTAATTAAAGTATTCGCTCCATTGGGCGCCATGATACATTAAATGCAGTTGTAGCTGATCAGACGATAGGATTTTGTTTTCTTTGTTGCATTCACAGTTTTATCTGAACATCTTCTCTTTTAGCACTAATGCTAAAAATCGAACTTTCTTGAACGCTGTGCTTGACCTAAAAGTAACCGCTTTTACTAGTGACTGTCTACAAGAAATATTTTTTATTTATATAAATTTGTCTCGTATGAAAGTACTATTACGAACCCTATTGAACGACACACCGCTGTTACCACGAGTAATGGACTCGTATCGTTATAAACCTCGACTAACGCCTTGGTTTATAAACTTCAATAACTCCTTTAGATGTTCGACCTTATTGGCCTTACGCCGCAAATAGCTGCAATGGACATGTTTATCACTGGTAACATTATAAATTCCTAATAAAGGCACAATAAAATATTTGTTTTCTTAACTGCGTTATATTAAACAATATAAAATATTTTTTTTCGAGTTTTACCGGTTTGGTCCACTTTACATCGGTGGCATACTTTCTCCCAGTCATTCTCGACGGAGAATTTGTTAATGGGAAGTTTTTCAGCCTACCCCGGTATGGGAACTTCATTATTACAGAAGTTTTTTTTCTTTTTATTATTTAAGCATCAACTACTAGTTCATTAGCGACCACTATTGCTTGTAACGGTATGGTAACTGTGAGGATGTCACGATATGATGATGATAATACGGGGGAAAGGACGAACACAATACAACCATGCCCGAGGCGGGACTCAAACCCGCGATCCTTCGGTCCGAGACCGCTATGGCACTACTGCCTAAGCGATATCGGCCATCCGGACCGGCAGAAGAGTTGTTTTGTAATAAACTAGATGACGTAACTGCCCCACGAGTCAGTGTGCTCGCTTTCCACGACGTGTCCCGGATTCGATTCCCGGCCGGGGCTGATTATAGTGTGCGCTTTCCTTGCAATGTCACAGTGTCTGTTGTAATGTGACGATGATAAAGCTCACTTCTCAGGATGTGGAGACCAGAATACGGCGTAGGGATATCTATGTGCTTATATGTCTTGGCACCGACATGGGCTGTTGTGCTAGTAGAGACAGACATCTGAAGTATTTGTTTCCGGGTAATTTATTAACCAAAATAATTTTATTTCATTTGACCTACCGCTACGCTATCATGATTGCTACGATCATCGTTCCCAGTGGCTATCTAGTTACACTTATATCTCCTAGAGGAGTGCCATGACTCTCTAGTTATACTTTGTGCAACCAAAAATGAATAATGTATTAATTTTTTAGCAAAAAAATAAAAAAACAGTTTGTGAGTTAAAAATATAATACGTATAATTTTTAGAATTGTATATTTGTGTTTATGTATTTTTATTTTTTTGTCCATTTGTATCATATAGGTGTTTTTTAATTTATTTTTTTTGGTTCATTTAATTTTTATATTTGTACTTTTTTCCTACACTACCAGCGCGCTTACGTTAATTTGAGAAATACATTATTGTTATTATTATTGTTGTTGTTGTTGTTATTACGTACTTTATACGGAGTTCGTATTGGAAGGGCGACTTTTTCTTCTGCATCTGCAGCTCTGGGACTGCGGTTGTATCCTCGGGGACTCGTGTGGAATTTGTGGCGTGCAAAACATGTTGGCGGTAGGTTTTGCGTTCGATAGGAGGTGCGGAAACTTAATTTGCCAGCAGAAATGAGTAGGTCATTAAGTAAA
The DNA here is from genome assembly GCA_038098605.1 of Gryllus longicercus. NCBI lineage: Eukaryota > Metazoa > Arthropoda > Insecta > Orthoptera > Gryllidae > Gryllus > Gryllus longicercus. The sequence goes on from JAZDUA010000464.1 coordinate 1,070,375, forward strand.
ACATTTAGAAGAAGGTTTCCTAACAATATGTCGAAAACACTGAGGACATGTCTCTATTAGATTACTAGACACGTCCATTTATTTTTACCAAATTTAATTATAACATTCTTAAAATATAATTCTTGTATTTACATTGATAAATGTTAATTTTATTAATCCTTCTTTTAGAGCTTTTTAAATACATACTCATTAACAGATAATTGAATTAGGTTACAAATTAATTGTTTTTTTGTTATTAAAAATTTCCCCTGAATAATATCTGCATACGCTACATAGAAAGTTTAGGATTACGTTAAATATATTTTGTAGTGAATGACAGGTAAAAGTGCGAATCACGGCATGACTAAAATATTTTTCTCTATTTTTGAATTCCATATTTATATTTCAGTGTTCATAATTCTTATCGAAGTGGCAGTAGGCTTAAACCCCATTAAATTCTACTGGATGTGGAACTACTGGTGAGTAATGCAGCTTTGCAAGAGATGTTTTCGGAGTGTTTTCGCCTTCTCTGCCTCTCATTTCATCTGAATCAGTGCAAACAAAACGTTCGATGACACATTTTGCCAGTTTTGACGTAACGTTGGGAAACTGTTCTTAAAATATAAATTCAACTTTACATACATTGACGTTCGTTGTCCGTTACTTTGTGACGTCTATAGTATTCTTCAACTATTAATGTTTAGAAAAATTGGTTGGTGTCCGGAACTTAGAACCTTTTTGCTTGCTCTTCAAAATTTGAACCTCCTGGACATCGAACATTTTTGTTTTCTCCGATTCATCTGCTTCACTTTCAGATTCATTACCATATTATATGCCATATTATCTCCCATTGAACCACCATCTGTGTCATGTCTCGGGTCGAACGGAGAGAAAAGATGAACAAAACAAGATTAAAGTGGGTGAAGTGATGAGGTCATTATGGCGCCTTCTTACATGCCATACAATAAATAATTACCAATCACCACATGACCGCAAACAAATTCTCTAGATTAATCGATAAATTATTTCGTGTTTTCAGAGGTGTTAACTGGTAGAGTCATTAGTCCCGTAGGTGTAGCTCATGTTTTTCATGGTAGGTGGGGTGATCTTCCCCATCTGGAAGGCGAAATCCAACCCATACCGGCGACACGTGGAGTTTCACCTACCAGGTATCTTCCACCATCGGGGCACCACCTCAGGGGCTCTAAGCTCTAATTTCTCGACATGTGTGATAATGTAATGCTTTTAAGTGTAAGCGTGTGTAATAAATGGGTGAGGTTGGGAGAAGGAAGATGAATGCAAGATCGAGCGAGGTCATATTTCCTTTTGATAGGGTACCGCTCCGACTTTCACCTGGTGTTGATCGAAGAAACGATTCGGAACCTACCTGATCAGAGCAACCGGCCTCTAGAAATCCTCTCTAGACAGCGATGGAAGTAGTCCTAGCTTTATACCTAATGTGTATGTCCTGTCAGCATCAGCAGTCAAACCCTAGGACCTCTCAGTCAGAGGCACTGCAAAAACATCGATTAACTAAATGAGACATTAACTCGCTAAAAATCGCAGTGATACGATCAATAGAAACTTCGTAGTTCAAAACGAAATAACCTAGAAATTCAAAAAAAATATTGCAGATAACTTGACCCAAAAATTTCCACTTGAGCCATCAGGTAAACTAGAAACAATTCCTAGTAATTTAGGTCAGATGTCACAAATTTATAATCTAGGAAATACTACATTGATACTGGTTAGCTTAATTTGATTTCCACCATTGATCCAAAATACATGCTCATTATTGTTAACTTCACCTATCATATAACAGTTACCTCTATAACCCTGTAGCCATAGCACTCGTAGAGTAGGGAGAACCAGCCAGCTCCTGCAGTGGATCCCCTCAAATCAAACCAACGCGATGCATAAATACTGTAGTGAGGGCTTCACGAATGAGAGAGAAATGCATTGATATTACGTCAGCTAGTACAGGAATATGGGCTATTACAACGAGCACCGTTAATTGCGTTTTGCTTCACTGTTTATAGGCGTAATAACGAGCAGTTGTTCACTGACCTGAACTCTATAAGCATGTGAAATAGTTTCCTGAGTGTTTTTAAAATGTAGTCAATTGTAAGATAATATTCTTTGTTTTTTTAAAGATAGCGAAACTTAGTAGGCATTATACATGTTGATGTATCAGAAAATATACATTGAATTATACATAACTGTGTTGGCACCTAATAGAATTTTAAAAGTATTTAAACACATTGAAGTATATTTTGAATTTCGAAATCACTTTATATTGATGTTAGATATTTCAAATAGAGAGGATTTAATAATTTAATACCTTTAATGTTTCGTTTATGCATGCTGAAGATTTCCAATGTTAATGATTTCTGATCAATTCAAAATCTGTCATGTGCAATAATTTACTTGGCTAAGACGAATTGTAATGTCTTGAATAAAAATAACTTTAATACGTAATAAATTCCAGGAAAAGTAGTATTTATAGCTTATGTTTTGAAGTACCTAAAACAATATGTGCTGATACATTTTAAATGATTTGAATGCAGAAAACCAAATTATCCCAGAACTTTCTTACCTTCAATCTAATATTTAATTTGACGTGCTTTCTATGACGTTTCCCAATTTAAGTTATACAATATCCCTTTATATTTCAGAGACTGGGAAACCATTATTTTGTGAGATAAAATATTTAACGTCCTAAACTTCACCTCATCGCTATTAAAACCACAAAAACTTTTCTGATGCGATGTTTGATTAATGAGGCTTCAGGCCGAGTTTTTAATTTATAAAATACTGACTATTATGTCCGTTAAAAAGTATCATAAATAATGTTTCAGAAATGGGTGAGATTTGGGTTAACGCACATTCTAATAATGTACAGACACCAAAGCGTGATAAGTGAAAAGTTAAAGCCTTTAGAGCACTACGGTGAAACTAAACATTAACAGATTATTTATGTTTATGTTCGTGTTCACATCTGTAGTTGAGTATTGATCGTAAAATGTTTAATAATCATAATGTGGTTGTAAGCGTGAAATAATCAAGTAAAATTCATAGTTCTTGCTAAATATGGCCAAACAATATTATTTATATTCATATCAGTAACATCTGCTTTCCGATTTGTAGCTCCAAGTCGCATGTTGATCTTGTGCATTTACAGCAATTGTATTCATGGTAGTTTTTCTTTCTTTTCTTGTGTAATGGATTGTTTTTTACTGTTTGGACTCTTGAAAATGAATCCAAATGAATAGAAGGTAACAATCTGTTTAGCTTAATTCTGAAGAAGATAATTTTTAATCATAATTCGATCAGGCCTTATGGCTTAAGGCATGTTGATTCTTTCCATAAATTGTTACTTAAAAGAAATAATGTAGAACCTAATTACCTAGAAATAGAAGAGAGGTAATTGAAGAATGACAAGTAATCGAAGAATTACATTTTAACCAATATTTTAGAGGGCAAATATATAAGGTCACAAAATTAGAGCACAAAAATAACAAAGACTTGATTTCTTTGCCTGATTATAAAACACAAGATACAGTCTCGTAGAAAGGTCTCAAGGAGCACAAGCTAGCGTGATTAAATTAAGAGCGAAACTAACGGTGATAGAGCACACATTATTAACTGTTATGTAAAATTATAATACCGCAATATCTGTCCATATTAACACATCTCAGCCATGACTTGTAGAACTCTTTACTAATCGTATCACATTAATCACGAAAAATTAATTAATTTAAAAGTAATACGTCAACATAAATTTGACAATCTAAAATTTCGAGATGAACCGCCCAACAAAGAGATGAGTTATTTTGAGAATTTCAAAGTTTTTTCGCTAGTGTTATTTACAGACTGACGGAAAGGCGGACGAACAGACACATTGCAGTAAACCAATTTTTCGGTATCACGAACCCACAAAACGTGAATTAAGACTACACACTTTAGAGAAAGTAATTTTCTGCTATATTTAGGAACAGGATTTATCCACTTTCTCAATACCTGAAATCAACAATACAAGTTCTTCTACCGACAAATCCCTTCTTTTGCCGCCCTTTTTAAAATCTAATGTAAACTGAAGAAATCTTTGCGCCGCACTATGCTTCTGATTGGACACCCCCTAGAACACTACTTTCGATGACGCGAGTAGCCTACCCCGCCAATTCAAATGGAATAAGAGCTGTAATTCAAATGTCATTCTCATGGAACTACTTTTCTTACGATCAGTCTGTTTCAAGAAGTGGTTGCCAATAACCGGATTTCAATTATTTGTATGAATTGATTGGCCTAAAATTCAGAAGTTCTTGATTCACAAACTGCAACATTCTTGCAAGCGTTGGTGTTTCTTTCTGCACTTTTGCCCTTTTAGTTCAAGGAATGCAATTTTGATCGAACAGCACCGACTACAAAGTCATCGTATCCTCCAATCACAGATTTCTTCCCCTTTCTGTTCTTCTCTGGCATTTGTAGTTGTCACTTGTCAGTGAGCTCTTTCCGGAGATTCAGTATGCTGGATACGGATATTCCAGTGAATTCTGCGATTTGCTTCACCGGTAACGACGGATTCCTGTGCAATAAAGAATTCAAAATGTTCAGAACGATGCGCTTTCCGCTTCTCTAAAGAAATTTTCCACACTTATGTTTAATTACTAAGGGGCCAGCCACACCTTGAGACATTCTAAAACGAACTAAATAGCAGACCCTTGCTGGCCAATCGGCGACGCAGTGCCGCGGTACTAAAAACCGTTGCAATAGTTTTGACGCAGGGCTATTTTAACGAACAATGGTATACAAATTAGTTTTTGTAAAGAGAACTATTTACTTTACCGTCAGGATCCCTAGAACAGCAGACTGCAGACTAATGAGAATCATCCTAACACACGTGCATTTCTTTACGTCAGAATGTTTTTTACGGTGAACGGATAATAGTACAGTAAGTGTGTGTGTGTGTGTGTGTGTGTGTGTGTGTGTGTGTCAGTAAGGGAAGACGCTAGGACAAGGAAGAGGAAGAAAATATTTAGCGCGGGCTGAGATTCCTTTCTTAGGGTACTGCTCCGTTATTGATAGAAGAAGCCACCGAACAAAGCAGTCGGCCTCTTGAATTCTCCTCCAGACAGCGGCTGAATTCGACCTATCTGACTAGTGTCGAAAATCCACCACCGTAGAGGCTCAAACCCTGGAACGTCTCGGTCAGGTTCGCAGCTGGGTCAGCAGTAAAGCTGCTTCTGAGATAAGGTAAGCCTGCTTTAGCATTGACTCATAGAGATAAAGGAGACCGATTACCAGGTTTTGGATGAGAGGGTAGTCAGTCCGCCAGCTATACGCCAGCTGGCTAAATACATGCGCAAATTCCACGAGAACATATAATATCAGACATTTAAATACCACCCCGAAAATGGTAAAATCGGACCTGCGTTGCAATACATTAGTTTCGTATTCATAAGTGCTAATCGAGATGAGTGGTGTGCGGGGAAAGAGAGTGTCGCATTCAGCGGTCCGTGAACGGGGTAGAAGCGTCGTCGGGGGAAGGGGGAGCGGTGAGGGCTGACAGGGGCCACGAACCGGGTTATCCTGCCCGTCCAAAGCCTGCTGCATCGGCGGTGTGAAGCAGGGCGGACGACGAGCGAACAAGTGACAGTCTCCGCCTCGACACAGGCGGCGGCCGCGCAGGAGGCCATGCGGCGGCGGCGCAGGGGGCCGTGGCGCTTCGACGCGTGTCAATCTGCGTCGCTCCGGAGCGCAGCGGGGCACGCCACGTCAAAGTGGCCTTGTCCCCCGCCCCTCCTCGTCTTGACGCCGGCGCCCGACGTGCCGTTGTGTTTTTGCAGCGCGGGTCATTATGGCTCGGACCGAGTTGCTGAGGTCATCACGCGCCTGGCCCTGAATGAGACGCTGCTCTTCGATCAGACCGCCCGGAAATGAGCTGACCGGAAATTTACTAGAGAGAAAATTTACGTTCATAAAATGGATGTTAAACTTTGCTTGTTTACTTGGGTGTGCAATGTGAGAAAAAAAGTTAAGTCAACCATTAAAGTTACAATTCTTTTCTTCTTAGTGTTTTAGCGGCTAGGGGAGAGTAAAATAATAGAAAATGGATGGGGTAATGTGATATATGTAATATACACATAACAGTAATAATATATGTTTTATATAGCTCCTGACAATAGAGTGATCCTCCCAGTGCAGAGTAATACAAACAAGTTCTCCAAATCTTCCTTTAATTATTTAAAATGTAACAGAAATGAGGTAAAAAAATATACATATTATTTCCAGTTGCGTTCTGTACTTCCACTTCGGTTATTTTTAGAGTGGAGAAAATTTTCCGTATTAAAGTTGACAAGTTTACCACCAAATATTAATATTTAGAAACAAATTAGTTATTAACATCAAATAGGGTGATACAATTTAAATTAAATTACAGATAAAACTATACTAAAGTACTAAAACCTAGTAATTCAAACTATCGCCACCCACGATACTGTATTCCCCATCCTGTCCTCATCCATAGGGTCAAATTATCGGTGGGCCACTCACCCTCAAATAGCCTCTCTCCTCAGATCTAGAAATTTATCCGTCTATTGTCGAAGGGCTTTATAAGAGTTACAATGATCGAGCGGCGACAAAAAGGTTGTTTTAAATTACTGGCGCAGGCTCTTATGAAAAAATAACATTAAATACTGTCTTCCCAACACTACAGAGGAAACATTATGTCCTAGACAAATGTAACAGTAGGAGCAAAGTGTGTTCAGTAACTGTGGGAGCAAAAGACGAAAACACTAACCGAAAGAAAGGTGATGTTTCACTACTCGACTACTGGGATATCTTCCCTACTGAAAATATCTACTGCGGTATTTTATTGTCTCGAGAGCATTGTCTCTGACCCTAGAGTTCGAATTCCAACAGTAGCGGATAACAGTAGCTGATTCGACGTAAGTTATATTTCTGGGCTTACTTCAACTACACTCTGAAGGAGAATCCTATCGGCAATCTATTTTTGTTCAGTATTCCAGTACATTCCATTGTATTTCAGTCCAATTCATTGTATTATGTAAAACTGTCGAACTAGCAATCTCTCACACGCATATAGCTTGATACATTGCGATGTGAAGATGTTATGCAAGGAGAGCAACCTCGCGCGACACGACGTGTTCGCAGTGAAAGTTGTAACTCGATTTGTTACTCCGTGAAACATGAATGTTCGAGTTCAGACGATTAACAGCACTTAATTAGTTTGTCGCACAAGACACTGATTGATAGAAAAACATATTACGGCATTCTTACTCACGCGTACATAGCTTAATACATTTTGGTGTGAATAATTTATGCAATGAGTGCGAGCTCGTGCGACACGAGGGTATCGCGTAAAGGTTGTAAGCCGGCTGGCGAGGCAAGCGGAATGCGATGGGGTCGCGCGGTTTTGATTTCCGGCGAATGGGAACACTTCTTACAAATACGTTGTAATTTTCTCTATATTTGTTATTCTATTTTTTTCTTTATGTGTTCTTCCTCCATATCTATCAGTTTACTGATGCAATATTTAAAATATTGCCTATCGGTTTCAATATAACAGATTAATAACAAAGAAACGTTTAATCCAAAGACCAAAGGATCAACAGAAAATAAACCCATTCAACATCAGAAAAGGAACGAAACTGAACGGCACGGTTGAAGGGTAAACTTGCAATGACAGTAGACTTTGAATTATTGATACTTGTAAAGGGTTTCAAAAACGAATTCACTTTTCAACAAAAATATTCACGATAACATCTAAGCTAAGCCCGTGTCAGTAAGGATAAAAGCTATTGTTATCAACTAGTGACATGAATTATGGGTTGTGTAGAAATGTTAACTATATAAATTACAATGCTAGTTTCAGGGTTAAAACACGGAAGCAAGAGTATTCGCAATATGTCGCAAGAGTTCCTTCACCATTACGCGCCGAGATCCGTTGCTTTCGGGAACGCGAGGAGAGGCGAGGCGTAAACAGATCTCCATGAACCAGGGCTCCCGCCTGAGTAAGTTAGCAAAATGCACTTTTGAAACGCTCCTTACGGAACGACTTGAACTGAAACCCGACTGCACCGATGTGTGTCAAAATAAACACAATTGTCTTTATGAGTACCTTGCTCACCCAAACAGTAATCTTGTACCGGTAATACTCTGTGGTTTCTTTTTTATATACTATGTGAATGGCAGGAATTTCCTAGAAATAAGTAAAATAAATTTTTATTTCTAGAGTTGGATGAAGGATTACTGGAGAAATATGATTTTACCAATCGGGGACAATAGGTAGTACATATGGTAATGTCTGACGATGCCTGTAGCTTGGAGGTCAAAGATTCGATCCCGTTCCGGTTAAATGTCACATTGGCTGAACGAGTTCAACATTAGCGTGTGAACACGCCAATTGCTATTGATGCGTGGTTTACGTGGTTTTTTAATAATTCCCTATCCAATGCCACAACCTCTACTCATGTCCACTAGCATTCCTGCTCCTTCAATATTCCCCCACCATCACCCCCACTTGGAACTCTAACACCCACGTTGGGAATATTTCTAGTACTTTCTCACGATTATTATTATTATTATTATTATTATTATTATTATTATTATTGTTATTATCTTTATTAATCTTATCATTATTACTCTTATAATGGAATGGATAACTAACGGAAATATGCAGTCAGAAACACTGATAACCCATACTGTTTAATCGTGTCAACATTATGTAGATAAGGTAGATGCATAATTGAAATGATTTCTCCATATCATAGAGATACTTCATGAACAGTTTCATTTATTAAAAATCATGTATCAACATCGAAAATCTGTGTGAATGTAAATATTGTCTGCGAATGTTATTTAGTTCGCTAAAAAGTGATTTAGATTCGATGACGTCTTTACATAAATATTTTCAGTACAATTTTCTTTGTGCGTAATGTAGACGGTCAGCATTTTATACAGTTCATTCTGTTACAAAAAGACCTGTTTGAAAGACTAATAACGCATGTGGAAATTTTCCTAGACGAAGCTGGACAATTGACGCTGCTCTGCAATGACTCTGACCGGGAGATCTTAAAGGTCTATAGCCGCCGTAGTCCATTTTCGACAAAATCTAGACTGCTAGGTTGAATTTAACCGCTGACTGGAGGAGAATTTTAGCAGCCGTCTGCTCTGATCGGTAGTTTTTCATGGTTTACCCGATCAGTACCAGATGAATGACCGAAGAGCCACGAACCGCGCGCGATCCTTCCTTCCTCTTCCTTGTCGAATCTTCTCTCTTTACTCACACTCACATACCCTACCCTACTACACTTTCATGTTCACTTCATACTCACATATTCTTACACTACATTACCGCATATGTTAGAAGCTTAGAACTCGTTGTAGATAGAGTGGTACCCCGCTGAGGGATGATACCTGGAAGAGGAAAAATTCACACGCCGAAGTGTAGGTCGGCGCCGGATCACAACATCCATCTGTGAAGGAATAGCCTCGCCTTCTCCAGGGATTAAGCATTTACTGTACTAACGACGACTATAGAAGTTAATGTGTATGTAAATCAAATAATCAATTCAGTCAGTCACTCAGCGCTATTAAAATCATGTAAGCTTCTTCATTGTTAGAATGCTCCACCCTGTTAGAATACTTCATCCTGTTTGATTTAAAACACACTGTTATTCATTTCGTAAAAATAATTTCCAAAATTATCTTGTTGATTTTTTTTTGTTTTCACCAAGAGTGTTAAAAACACAAAATTGTTCATCTACTCTTTCATTATAAAGTATTTTATTTTGACAGGGTTAAGTGGCTTAGGGCGTAGCGCGCCGACTTCGCAGTCGGGAGTCTCGGGTTCAAACCGCGGCCATTCTGACCGCAGTTTTCATGGTTGCCCTTGGTCGCTCAGACAAATGCTCGCAAAATTCTACTGGAAGGCCATGGCCGTGACACCAGCGTCGCCAGCCGAATTCGTGAACTTCGTGAAGTCATGGAGGTTAAGCGAAATCGAGACATTGCTGGTTTCTGGTTGCGTGACCGACTACGAAGCCCGGGATCTGACGACGCCGATGCCAATTGCTCTTTACGGAAAATAGAATGGCAAAATTTAAAAATAATGCAAAAATTTTATTCTGAGCATTAGCAATTGACTGAATGCATCACATCGTATCGGGCAATATATTCAGATTAGAAAAAAATAGGTCTCTGGTTTGTAGAGGGAAATGGATGTTATTGTCAGTGGTGCTTCCTCCATTTCTAGGGTTTGACGATCGCAGCTTTTCTGTATAAAACTTTGGCCGCGTACGAAGCTCTCTCTGCTGTTCGCGTCTCTCAGAACATAATGCGTCGCAGCTATATCAAAAGTGATCCTATTTTCAGAGTTTGGACATCAATTCAATCACAAAATATTAAAATTCCTTGAAGTTTTATAAATGAAAATATATCAATAAAACGTATATGTTGCCTTTTCAGTTAACTTGGTTTTTCTGTTTATTTTTAACGTTTTTTGATATTGAGAGATATCCAGCGGTTTTATATAATCTTGCAGAGCTCGTTTTACAATCGTTTTTATATAGAAATACATTGTTACCGTTTTTTCTACACATCTAATCAATAATGGCAAACACAATGTAGAAAATTAAATTTCATTGTTATAATAATAAATGCCAGATACTTCACTAATTAACTTTCTCTTTATTCAAACACCTAAAGTTTTTGGGAGGGAAATCATAATCCATATCCCTTTATAATTTGCTATTCGCGACTTACAATCTATTTCAGCACTCAATCGGACTGATCTGTCGAGTCCAAAGCACTTTTCAGACTAGTCTGTAGCTTCTCCTTCTGCATTTCAGAGCCACTTTCTAGTAATTGCGTGTTCGGGCGTTTCGGGTTCCAAGTCTTGTGGGAGGGGTTCCGACCGACAATAAAGCAATCGTCATCCTTTATTTGGCTGCGCAGAGCGACGCAGCGCTGGAATTGAGGGACGGAGCTTAAAAAATAATAAAAAAAGCGGACGAGGGAGATTTCTCAGAAGGAAAAAATGGGAGGAGAACGACATGTGTTTGGACAGTGGTGATGGTACCCTGGCTGACAGCTGTCGTGAGCTTTGACGGCGATAGAGAAACTGGTGATTTCCGGCATGAGAAGTGTAGCGAACACAGTGGAAATAGTGACATGTCTGACCGTGTCTCAATGGCGGCACATTTTGACGAATTTACAGTGAAAGAAACGATTGTGAAAACTCTGTAGTGGTAAAACGTGTGTGAGTGGAAAAATGTCGATGAAATAAACATTGGAAAAGAAAATAAAAAATGTGGAACGTACTATCCAGGGAGCTAGAGGACTAAACTAGTGGATTTGTGAATCAAAAAGATGGCGCGAGAGTATCTCAGATATGAAAGAACTAAGAAGATAAAATAGGCATGGGAGGAACGCATTTCAAAGAGTTACGTTTTATGGATATTTGCCACTTCTGAGAGAGCAGAGGAAGGAAATAACAATGATGCATGTCATGTGAAGAGAATAATTATCACATGCTGACTATCTGCCGGCTGTAGGCAAGTTGAATTAAAGAGGAGCTGCGGCGATAACATTCATGAATAATATATAATTTTCGACAACGAGTTGGAGCACGTGTTGTTGGAGTCGTAGACTGGACGATCATCCAGAGTAATCTGAAGCTGGGCGCGTGGGCGTGGAAAGATTAGGCGGAGGGCGAGGGCGGAAGTGATGGTATGGGACCGGAGACCGGAAGCAGAGACGAGGACGGGAAACGAAAGCAGTGGCGAGCGAGTGGGAGTCCAGTCGAGGGCCGGGGGCGGAACCGCGACGAGGACGCAGTTTGTATGGATGGAGGGGCGAGGCTCGGGAGCGGAGGGGGGCGGAGTATGGTGGTGGGGGTGGAGGAGGACGCAGCTCCACAGAGAGGAGCGGAAGCATCTCTGAGGCGTCTGCGGCGCCCGAGCAATCTTTCTTTCATGTGTGCCCTTTCAGCTGTCCGCCCGCGAACCATCAGAAGTTTGATATGATACGCCCCTTCCATCTCGCCCCCGTGCTGCCCTCAACTCCCCCCCCCTCCGCGCCACCCTGCTGCATCGGCGCAGGGCGCCTCAGAGGGCGAAGTGCGGGGAACCAGAAGGAACCGCTTAATATCGAGGGACCTGCCCTCCTGCAAACCGGTTACGCCCACTGGTCTTCCCCCTCGGGATGAAGGACTCAAAGTTGGCAGCGCTGGCCTTTTCGTGGAGTGTGTCACTTCCTCGGGAGATGCTGATTGATGATGGCTCTTGTCTCGGAAGCAGGCTTCGGTAGTGCAGGGGATAGAAGCTGGGTTAAGTAGTATGCGGTCTCGGAGGCTATGTTCTGGTTCAGTGTACGGAAAGCGTGATTTCACCATCAAGTTGTAGCGCGGGTGGTTTATCATATCACCTTGTATTGCATCTGAACACAATTTGTAATCTCTGAGAGACGTCATGAGCGCTTTACTATTCTTTATACTATGCAACCAAAGCCTTAACACTATTTTCATCTCACTTTCTCCTTCGTCTTCTCTCAGGAATTAGGACGTCACTTATCTCTGTTATGAGGATAATTCCTTTTATACATACTGTAGAGAAATTTTATTCTAAAAACTAGTGTACTTATTGTAATTACTAATGTTGTTGTATGATGTACAGTTTTAATTATTTAGTAGTTCCATATTAAAGATTTATAACAGAAGATGTGGTGAAATGAACACAAAAATACATATATTTATCAATGTTTTACCGGTATAAAATTAGAAAAATTAATATTGCCGCACTATGTATATTTATTTAGAAATCGTTCTATACTTTAATACACTTGAAGTAATTTCATTTGCCGAAAATACTGAATAAGGCGCAGATAAAAAAAATTATTTTTAGTTCATATAATGAATACTACCTTTCATTCATTTTAAAATATTAAAATTCCAGATACAGGGAATATGAGATATGAAGTTAGCTTTTTTTTCAGTTGGTGAATATTTTTCCCAGGTCTCTCAAATGCATTATAAACTCTACACATTCTTTAAAATACCAATGAAAAACGATGCTAGCAAAAGTATCCTCCACGACTTCATCATAGTCTCTTTCATCCATCACGCTGTCCTGCACTCAACCACAATCCCGCATCTGCCCTCACACAAATTGCAGCCCTCAGTTCTCGCGTCATTCCGGTGCCTGCGTCTACGCGCCGACAAAGTGTCCGACCTCGTTTCGCAATTGTCCCCTGGTGACTGCGTAAAGCGCTCTTCCCTCGCCGTTTGCGTCGCTCCCACTCGCGCGCCCTCCCACTCCCTACTCATGAGCTCGATACCCGTTCACACCTACCCGCCAGACCGACCGCTCACTCACTCCCTCGAATACTTGCTTCCTCGCCCACTACCCGCTGTTTCATCCTCCACCCACTCCCGATTACCGACACTCGAACCCAACCCCTGTATCTTCCCCTACCAGAAACCACGTCCCCAAACCCGGCCGCCTTCTTGTCCGACTCATTACTCACCCGTTTCACTAGAAAACTCACCCCACGCCCTCACCTCACGCTCACACCCACCCCCACGCTGCACCAACCCACCAAACTGCCTGCTCGCCCATCAGCTTCACCACCATTCTATCTAATCACTGCACTTGTCTGTCTTTTGCCTTTCCTTGTCTGCCCCCATTCCAGCACTCTTCTTTGCACATTTCTATCCCTCCTTCCCACGACCACCCACCTGTCCCACCGAACACTCTCGCCCACCCAACCACCCTCTCATCAGACTGTACACTCAACTGCTTCACCAACAAACCCATTCCATGTAAATACCCACGTCTCCGCTCATTCATCAACCCTACTGCGCCACCCCAAACCACCCACCTGCCCGTCCACGCTCTTCCCCTTCCATCGACTCGCTCGCCCCCTCATTTTCCGCCCACCCCTCAGCCCCGCGTACTTGTACTCGCCCACTCGCCCGGTTCGGTCATGCTCTCCTCCCGCTCTCCGTCCGCTCACCCGAGCACTAGTTAGCGCTCTCTGTTTTAGCGCATCAGTGCGCTAGTCTAGCGTTCTCACCCATTTGCATCAATTCGCGGCGTTGCCAGATTTCGCCTCGCGCACTTCGCCCATGCGAACCGCGGACGGCGACTGAGGTCTCGGGAGGGCGGCGCGTCGAAATGGCGTCAAGCCTTGCATGGCTTATTGTTTGACGTTTCCAACCAAGGTTATCAAGCAGAAAAGATTAAAACACTGCCCAATGAAATATACTAAATTATAATTAAATGCATGAAATTGATTTCTCTTCATTCTAATTGATTGATTTTTATTGTGATTTTGCACGGTTTATCACTGATACCATCATAGGTATGCGTGATTTGTGATTTTAAATGACCCATGTATTTGTATTTACGTACCGGTGCCACTTTTTCATTCAGAGTGGTTAGGTCATAAATATTTCATTACTTTTCATAATTTGATTTTTTCTTGATGTTTCGTGAAAATCTTCAATGCATCTCTTATGACTACATCCATGCTTTTTGATCACAGTAATTTAAAAGCTGTACATTAATCAATTTGGTTCATTAAGAGTAAAGAATAAATTTCCGTTTAGCTATGTTTACGTAGGACGTCCAAGAACTAGGTGGAAAGACATTTTGTGAAACAAGACAGCATGAATATAGTGCCAATTTATAAATATGACTACATAAATGTAATGCATCAGGTTTTTAAAAATTTTAATTAAGTATCCTCTGTAAAGAAACAGTCTCTAGTCTAAAATAAAAGTAAGAAGAAGAAGAAGAAGAAGAAGAAGAAGAAGAAGAAGAAGAAGAAGAAGAAGAAGAAGAAGCTATGTTTACCTCTCTCTAACTCCAAAAACCACGGATTTCGAGCTCTACGCGTTGTACTTGTTTTTGGTTCGTGCGCCTTGTGGACCGTTTCGGAGCAGCGTTCTCTCCAACGCTATTCCTCGCCCTGCCACTCCCCGCCCCACCTCGCCCCGCTCCACTCCGCCGCGCTTCCCCACGCCCCCACCACGTCGCCGATAGCGCGTGTGATGGTCGGGTTAAGCCGTGGGAATCCTGCCATTGTATCCCGTCGACCAATTGAACAGCAAATCCGATTATGCCTCGACAAAGTTTATATTTTAACAGTCAGCGGGAAATAGAGCTCTGAGGTATTTCGTAATTACATTTTGCTGAAAAGCCCCTCTTCCCACTTTTCTCCCTTTGAAAAAGCTCCTCGCTTCTTCCTCCACGTCGTTTGCAGATTTTCTCTCCAGGATGGAGATTTTCAGTGCGCAGGTTCTGTTCGTCTTGGTCTCAGTTTTACTCTGGAATGTTCGTAGAGGATTTTAGATATGTGGTTTCCACGGAAACGAATTACATTTAACAGTCGCATTAAATGCCTGTCAAGTACAGTTCAATAATTCAATCCTTATTAAAAGTACAATTTTGTTTTGCTTTAGATACATCAAAAATTGAAATATAAGATTCGATTGTAACCAATTTATTCAAAAATACTCTTGTATTAAAATGTCACGTACAATTTTAACTTATCTTGTTCAAGTTGGAAGTAATATACAAATACCCACGTTAATTATTTGAATTTAAATTTTAAATTAAATTTCTTTCGTTTTCCCTGCTCTTAGTCTGCACTGGTTTTTTTAAGTGTGATCAGAGAATCACTGTGCCCTATTCACAGTACATAATAAACCCTTACCGAATTTACCCCCGACCGTTTTTTCGCTGCCTTCAAAACACAATTTATTTTTGTTCTGTCATAAAAAAGTATAACATATCTGTTAACGGTTTGCATGGTTATGATCTTGACCACTTCAGCCTTTTCAACATTTTAATTAGATTATTAACATTATTAATTTATTACAGAAAAATGTTGAATCTTGAAATAATATTTTTCGAAGCATTAAGTTACATTTGACCGAACAAAAAAATTGTAAAAAAATTATTGATGGGACGTATCTTTACTATACTGAATTTAGTTATTGATTCAAAAATACAAAACGTCTTTCAGATCATCAATGACAGGTTCACTCGACAGTTACGCCATTGGTATTAGTCAAACAGAGTAACAGAAGAAGCAAAATTAAAAATTGAGACGTGTAACTTTTTCGTTTCAGAAACTAGAGGTTATCAAGACACTGGCAAAGTAGTGTAATAATGTATTCAATATATTTTATTGCATTAAATATGTATTTTATGGTGATCAACTGATTTACCTAATTCATTGAACTTTCAATTGCAGAAGACATTGGAGGTGGCTTATCATTATCTACTCCCAATCGCCCCAAATCTAGAAATAAGTGGGAGGAATGTCTTAAAAATGGCGACGATGTACTCTACAGTAACCTCTGTAAAAAATGAAAACTGTAAAATTATCACTAGTTCTGGGGATATAAAATCAGTCCTTATAATACATTGCATTATTTCTCCGTTAAAGTGTATATAAAGAGAATATAAAATAGCTGTACTTACATCTTCTTATGTGATATCATGACAATAACCTTTTCAAACGTACACTCCAATATGATTTTAATATAAGTGTTCAATTTGTAATGCATTCGGTTTCCCCAACCCCAACCCACACAACAGGGCCGCGGTTTCCACCCCCCAGGAATGAACATTAGCCAGTGCAAAAGATTTAACTCACGCCTCATTGAAGTATTGTCAATGCACCACTTCAGCCTTTTCATAGATATCGTACTAACATTTATTGCGTTTGCAGTCACAAATGCCAGTTCTATACTGATTGTTTTCTACGTTTTTGGAGATACTTTTCAACAATGGCGGATACACTAGTTTATCGAGATGTTTTAGAGTATCTTTCATTCTCTGTATCTCTGTTTTCAACCACCACCCTTTGGTTATCTCGTTGATCGTATCAAGAGGCTCTCTTATTCTATGAGTCGCCGTGTTATTTTAGAAACTTATCTGGAGTAGTTCACAATTTTGTGATTGTTACTAGTACATCTAATTGTAAATTCCGTTCGTAAAGAGGGTAGCAATAACTCTAAGAATTAAGAAATGTACTTGAAATTTCTATAAATTGAAATAAAATGTTGAATTAAAGTATTCTCGTTGATTTATTGGCTTGACTGGTCGCTGTCTGGACTCTTGATGTGGTATTTCTCTGCAAATAGTCCCTTCACTGTCCCTTTCTCTAGAAATTAACGTGTGTGTCACATTTTCAAAATAAGATCAACCAGTCAGATATTTAGGAGTACTTCTAGACTAAAAACTAATGTGAAAATATCTCATTAAAGAAATAGCCAATAAAACACACATAAAATAGCAAAACTATTTACACTCATAAATATCCACTCCAGACTATGCATAGAATGTGGCTTTATGCAGACTATGCATAGAATGTGTGACTTTATTCAAATCAATTGTTGACCATCCCTTAGTTAAGCTTGGGTGGAGACACAAAAAATAACCCAGAGAACATCGAAGTTGTTCAAAATATTTTTAAGGCGCATAATTAACGCACCATGGTACGTGTCAAATACACGAATTAGAAACGAATTGAAAATAGAAAATTTGATTACTTCCATGATACGTCTATCAGCAACATTTTTTGCGGAACTACCAAAAGCATAATGTGTTTAAAAACTTTAATCTAGGACGTTCACTCGAATATCTCAAAATTATTTCAAGGTGTCCCATAGATAAATTACGCCCACCATTAACGAATCATTAAAAATGCAAATTGAATACAAAAAATATTAAAAATAAAAACATGATATTAAAAATATAATGTCAGAAATTTAAAACAATTTTTTTAATCCAAATATTAAATTAAATGAAACTTAATAAAGTGAGAGGGAACTTCGACCAAAGAACTGCGCACCTGCTTACCCTCTAACCCAGTTCTAGTATTAAGTTATCCTAATTTCTGTAAAACCAATGGTTTGAACAGGTGGAGTATAAAGCTGTTAAAATACTCCGAAATTTTAACTACCATACCTCCGCCGAACAGTATCAAACTATAAATGTTAATTCTTTTTATTCAATTTTTCCTACAGTTTCAATTTCGGTATATAAATAGCTTCAACGTATATTTTGTATACAAAGCTATTTATTTGTTTCCACGAGTATATTTACCTCTGAGAGTATTGTAATCAGCTTTGAACTAATAATACTCACATGCAATTTCCTTTTCCAGCATCAATGAAAAAAACGATATAAATTTTGTAATACATTTTGTTTTCAGTTATAATTTCACCATAACAACGTTTTCTATTACTGCTTAAAGTTAGTGCAAGTAGTACTTGAAAAGTCACTGGCAATGTTCAGCTCTTACTTGAAAAAAACTTTACCTTGTACTTCCCTTGCAATTCAATGCCTGGGTTTAAAACGTTTTTTTAATTGTGTCTATGACAACCGCTCCACCACATCCGCCCAGTTGTATCAATGCTTTCAACCTCGTATATATATTATTGTGTATCTATCTATCTATCTATCTATCTATCTATCTATCTATCTATCTATCTATATTTATATCTATATCTATCTATCTATCTATCTATCTATCTATCTATCTATATATATATATATATATATATATATATATATATATATATTGTGACGTACCTGGTGGTGCCGGGTATCTTCACTGCAATATAACACTAAGAGAGGGTGTCTTTTACGTGAATGGGTCCTAGGATAAGTCGGTGCAACGTTGGGGAAGTTATTCATACATAGAAATACAATTATGACAAGATTTATTTTAAATCAAAGTTACTATTTACATAATAAGACACCGTTTTTATACTCCGCCTTGGTACCAAGATTAAGAGTAAAATACAACTTTCATACCTTCGGGGCCCCGTTTGAATACCTATGAGGTTCGTCGAGCCGCTCGTGCCGACAGGGTTGTCGACCTCTGCTACTGCTGCGGGCCGTCGGCAGCAGATGGCGTGGTGATCATCCACGGCTGATGCTCCAATTCTTCCCCGAACAGGATCTTGATACCTCGGCTGCGCACCTTCCTCGAATCACTGTCCATTAGTGGGTTTAATTACACGACTCCCGCCTACTCCGTATACTGGTCACAGTTCTGTACCGCACGCTTTCAAGAATGTTCCCTCCGCACCAACTAATAAGAGCGACGTCAATTATTTTACCAACACTAATCTTTTACTATACTGATACTTCTAATGTTCTGTTTACATGTCCATTACTTTGCGATTCCTAATCACATAACTATGTCGCGTACTACATGCGTCCATTCACTAGCGGAGAGCCCTCGCTACACGTCCGCACTGGTCGCCGCTCTGCTGACCTCTACTTCGCCGGCCGCACGTCGGCACATCCTTCGGCGGCGGCCGCCTCAATCCAACTAACGAACTTTTTCACGTGCGCGCTGCCACGCTTGTACCCGCCGTTCTCACGCTCGCCTCCCGGCGGGCACCGGTGGCGGCGGCGACCGTTGCCGGCTGCCCGCTGCTCGCAGCGCCCGGCGCTCGCACCGCGCAGTCCAGAATAGCTATTGAATTCTTACACTAATGATTTAATTAGTGTAATGAAACACATATTCTGGGTTTCATCACCCCCCCCTTTCTTTTTTTGAATTTTTCCCGCTTCTGGACAAAATTCACACTAGTAACATCGTCACTGCCGATGGTTGCACTCTTTTGCATATTCCTCGACGCCCTATATACACTTATAACTTAGAATCGAATTAACATGTGATTACTTGTATTAACACTAATATTACACTATTTACACTTCACTATTTTCCATACATGTTGACCAGGTTTCCGATTTGAAGCTTGTGGTGTCCTACTATGTTTTGTTTCTTGTATGACGGTTCATCCCCATTTTGCTGACATTGATTTCCTAAATCACAGTTGTAGGACATAGCTTCCAGCGTGTTGGGCACATCTTGGTAAGTGTCGTCCCATTTCCAGCTACGACCTCTTCTACGTTTGTACCAATGGTTGACTATACCATCATTCTTCCCTCGCCCCTGACTTCGCTCCATTTTGGACCTGCCTACATCTCCTTCATTCCCAAGCTTTGGGGCGTCTGCAAAGGTGACTTCGTACCTCTCCAATATCTTCAAACCCCTTCCTAAATCGGTATGATCTGCTCTGCCCAGTAAGCTCTGCACGGTGACAGGATACTGTTGCGTTAACATGCAACTAATTCCTTGATATTTTATAGGAGCAACTAATGTTGTTGGTTCCATAATGCTCTTCATTCTGTATCCACTACTATTTCCCGTGATGTAGTTGTAATGGCTATTCCTCTGGTCGCTCTTGATGTTTATTTGAGTTTCTTCGCTCCGTTTTCGTACGGAAATCTTGTCTTCAAATACCTTTAAAAATTCCGGAAATATACCAAAATTCTCTGCCCATGTCCTGGCGTTCTCTTCTAACATTGGGTGTAATAACTGGACCTTATATCCTTCCAATATGTTGTTTGATGCTAGGTGCCGTTCTTCTACTCGCATAACTACCTTAGGGTTTTCCGTCCTATCTCCCAGAGATTTCATCGACTTTGGAGGCATAATTGGTGTCACCCCATACTTGACACTTGGCGGCATTTTCTCGTCTTCTTCCTGTTTAACCTCTTCGTGTACTATTTTCTCTTCGCACCCTCGTGTATTTTCCACGATTTCTTCTTCTATTATACGCTCCATTTCTTCTATTTTCATGTCCACTTCTTCATCCATTATTAACTTCAACTCTTCCGTTTTCACTTTCACTTTATAAACATCCTCCTCGGCCTCGATTTAGACCTCCACCGTTTTGCCCTCCGCTGTCTTGACTTCTTTATGGATTTGGTTCGTCATCCCCTCGTTTCTGTCTGCTGCCGCTACCCTAGCATCTACTTGATGGTATAATTGAAATTTTAGCACCTCATCTTTCCTATCCAGTTCCTCCGCTTTCCCATACGGTTTTTCGCATATTCCGATGAGCTTCCTATTCCGTTCTTCTGTAATTCTTCTCATTTCTTCCCCATGCTTATCCAGTCTTTCCATCGACTTCTTATGCCATTCGTCAATTATCTTGCTTCGTTTTTCTAATGAATTGTCAGCCACTACACCCGTACATGCTTCGTGTTCTTCGTCCATCCCCAAGTCGAATCCTATCGCCTGGCTCCCCAGCTCCACCACTTGCCGTTCTAGATCTATAAATGCTCTGTGATCGACCAGAAAATCCGTCCCTATGATTACCGAATACAATAATTTTTTGACTACCAGGGCCACCATCT
This sequence comes from Gryllus longicercus, assembly GCA_038098605.1. Lineage (NCBI taxonomy): Eukaryota > Metazoa > Arthropoda > Insecta > Orthoptera > Gryllidae > Gryllus > Gryllus longicercus. The sequence continues at coordinate 1,091,611 of JAZDUA010000464.1, forward strand.
CATATACTTGGTTGCCAATCCTGGCTTGAAACATGATTTGTTTTGTGATGGGGCTTGACTTCTTCTGAGTTGCCCCAATCACATACGCCCTATTCATGGGCAAACACATTACCTCTTTTCCTGTTGCTTTTAACTCCTCATACATTTCCTCTGATATTACTGTGGTCGTGCACCCTGTGTCTACTACTGCTTCTTTAATTATTCCCTCACATTCTATCGATATCGTGGGACATTTCCTGATTCTGATCGTTGAGTTCTTACATCTCCGCCACGGTTGGGTATCGTAGGTTACCGGCTGCATAGCGTTTATGGAGACCGCGTTTACGTCATCGATTTCCGCGTCCGCAATGGGGCCACCTATCACCGCGGACTCTATTCGTTTAAATAGTGTCCTTGATCACTACTTGTGCTAGGCTGTGCTAATCGGTCGGGTGCATTCCCGCCCCCGCCTCGCGTCTCCGTATGGTTTGAATTAAATCTGTTCCAGTCCGGTCTCTGGTTCCCCGGCTCTGGTCTCCATCCGTCTCCCCCTCTTCCGCGTTGGTTTCTCTGGTAATCGTTGCTCCTATCATTCCCTTGCCCCTGGTTACGTTCCGATCTAACCATATTAACATTCCCTTCATTTCTGTTCTTTGGTACGCCTTCAAATGTCAAGTCGTACCCTCCTAACACATTCTGGAATCTTTCCAGGTCGGTGTGCTGCACACTACGTAAAAGATTCTGCACCGTAACTGGGAACTGTCTCGTCAATACACATATTATTTCCTGATCGCTCATCGGTGGGGATAGCGTTTTGTATTCCATAATACGCCTTGTTGCGTATTCCCGCAAACTTCCCATGGACTGGTTGTAATGATTATTCATCAGGCTAATTTTAAAATTAATTTGAATTTCCTCATTCCAGTACCGCTCAAGGAATCGATCTTTAAATGCCTTTACTGATTCGGGAAACTTATCAAATGTATCGGCCCATATCCTGGCGTTGCCTTCTAACATTAAATATAATAATTGTATTTTACACCTTTCCGAAGTATTGATAACATCTAAATGTCGTTCTGCTGCCTTCATAAATATACATGGATTCTCTTTCCCGTCACCTGAAAATTTTAGTGATCTTGGGGGGGTAAATGGTACCGTCCCGCTTGCTGCGATTGGGGATGCCTTGCATTCTTTTATTTGTTCAATCTCCGTTCGTAATGACACAACCTTCTCCTCGCATTCCCTCTTATTCTCCAGCATTTCTTCCTTGACTCCCAATTGTATCCTTTCAATTTTCTCGTCCTGCTTAGCGGTTCTATCATCTAATCGCTGATATAGCTTATTCTCTAATTCTCCCCCCAGATTGATTACTTGGGATTCTAACTCCTTTTTCTGTTTCCCTAATTCTTCGGTGGTCCATTGCTCGTGACTTTCTACCCGCTCCGCTATTTTAGTCATCTCATTCTTCGTTAACTCAATTTGTTCTTCGGCGCGTTCTATTCGCCCCCCTATTGCATCTAATTTCCTATTCTGTTCTTCCGCCAGCTTCCTAATCTGTTCCTCTGTGAATAATTTCTGTTCGTCTAATTTCCTACTCTGTTCTTCTGCCAACTTCCTAATCTGCTCCTCTGTAAATAATTTCTGTTCGTCTACTTTCTCATACAGTTCTTCAATCAACTTCTTCTGATCTTCTGCCGCTTTCTTCTGATCTTCTGCCGCTTTCTTCTGATCTTCTGCCGCTTTCTTCTGATCTTCTGCCGCTTTCTTCTGATCTTCTGCCGCTTTCTTAATCTGCTCTTCTGTTTTCCTGCTCCGTTCTTCTGCGATCCTATTCTGTTCACCTATTTCATCTAATTTCCTGCTCTGTTGTTCGAACATCTTCATCAATATCTGTATGGGGTCGTTATGGGTATTGTCCCCACCTCCCCGAGTCGGATTTCCTACTGCCTGGTTCATTGGAGTTGACGTAATTTGTACATCTTTATTGAAGCTGTCCCCTGACGTATCATCCAACCGACTTTCAATACCACTATCCCTACTTTCCGATGACCTGCTGTTATCGATTCCTACATCTATTTCCCCTACTTCATCCGCCTTTTCTTCCCGGTCCAGCACTACATTTTGCGCCTCCATTCTGTTGCTTTGAGCTGTCCGATCGATTCTCACTACACTAAAATACCGCACAAATTTTCCACTTGCCTCACCTGCCAGCGATATCACAGTTGTCCTATGAAGTAACTATATCCGCCACAACACTTGTATATTCTTCGTGAATGGTTTAATTCACTCCTATTTCAATTGCTACTTAATACCGAACAAGCCTCACTCACCACCATAAACACAATAACACTAATTCAATAGCCATATAAATTTCCACTCACCTACCAATGCATAAACATAATCCTTACAATACATAATATTATTACCATTGAAACACATATACACTGCTAATAGACTCATTAATACTATTACACAAAAATGCTTTCAGATTATAATAAATCCCTTATTAATTGAAATTACTTTTCAACGCACTTATTGCTATATTATGTACATAATCATCATTCACATTTGCATGTCATATCTCCTCCCTGAATTTTCCTCAATAATATCATATAAATATTCACAACAAACATTCACACTGCTGGTATATATTTCCCAACCTGGTATCTTTTCTAATAAATTCCCCACACTTTACCATCACCAATAAATAATGCACTACTGTGTGAATGTTCCCAGCAAAAAAAACAATTTTGTGCATAATTTGTACAACACTATTAACCACCTTTATATTCTCATAAGAATTATTACTACTTCCCCATTTCTTTGATTTCCATGTTATAAAAAGATTGCCAAGCCATTCAAATATTATTAATATATCTTACAAAATTTGGAATTCTATTACATTATATTATTTGTAACATGTACATGTATAGCCTTCATAACCTCAGTAACTACAATATTAACTATATATTGGATGCTCACAAATAATTGCCTATGTCAGCCCGTAATTAATTATGCAACAACATTTTTGTAATTATCAACATTTCATTATGTTTACTTGACTTATGCATATTTTGCTAACACATGTATTGTTACTTTTTGTTGTCTACAATAATACACTTCACTGCCTGCTTCTCATCTGTACCCTGCACTGCTATACATCAATTACATGCACATTATTTTCCAACATTTCACCAACTTCCCTAAGGCCACATTTCTTAACTATACGTTATCCACTTGTTCGGGCGCCAGCTGTGACGTACCTGGTGGTGCCGGGTATCTTCACTGCAATATAACACTAAGAGAGGGTGTCTTTTACGTGAATGGGTCCTAGGATAAGTCGGTGCAACGTTGGGGAAGTTATTCATACATAGAAATACAATTATGACAAGATTTATTTTAAATCAAAGTTACTATTTACATAATAAGACACCGTTTTTATACTCCGCCTTGGTACCAAGATTAAGAGTAAAATACAACTTTCATACCTTCGGGGCCCCGTTTGAATACCTATGAGGTTCGTCGAGCCGCTCGTGCCGACAGGGTTGTCGACCTCTGCTACTGCTGCGGGCCGTCGGCAGCAGATGGCGTGGTGATCATCCACGGCTGATGCTCCAATTCTTCCCCGAACAGGATCTTGATACCTCGGCTGCGCACCTTCCTCGAATCACTGTCCATTAGTGGGTTTAATTACACGACCCCCGCCTACTCCGTATACTGGTCACAGTTCTGTACCGCACGCTTTCAAGAATGTTCCCTCCGCACCAACTAATAAGAGCGACGTCAATTATTTTACCAACACTAATCTTTTACTATACTGATACTTCTAATGTTCTGTTTACATGTCCATTACTTTGCGATTCCTAATCACATAACTATGTCGCGTACTACATGCGTCCATTCACTAGCGGAGAGCCCTCGCTACACGTCCGCACTGGTCGCCGCTCTGCTGACCTCTACTTCGCCGGCCGCACGTCGGCACATCCTTCGGCGGCGGCCGCCTCAATCCAACTAACGAACTTTTTCACGTGCGCGCTGCCACGCTTGTACCCGCCGTTCTCACGCTCGCCTCCCGGCGGGCACCGGTGGCGGCGGCGACCGTTGCCGGCTGCCCGCTGCTCGCAGCGCCCGGCGCTCGCACCGCGCAGTCCAGAATAGCTATTGAATTCTTACACTAATGATTTAATTAGTGTAATGAAACACATATTCTGGGTTTCAATATATATATATTGTGGCGTCACCGATTAATTAAATATAATTTTATTATGGCATCGCCAATAACAAATGAATTTCTGCATCTGGAAATAGCTCGCGTCGAGAAGTAAGTGGGTCAAAGGGACGCGGCCACCGCCGCGGAGGTTTCTTTAGTTCCGCATCGGGCCAGCCCCAAACGCACCCAGCCCCCTTCCAGAGGCAACCCCGTTTTATGGCCCCCTCATAAATAGACATTCTAGTTTTCGGAGCCGTTCGCCGGCCCTCTCGCCGAACAAAGCGCCACCCTCGCGTTCTTTCTGCTGCCGCGCGACCGGACCGCGCCGCACCCCGAACGAGGGGTCGGCCGGGTGTCAATTAAAGACCACGACGACACATTTACGACGCGTCGTGAGCGAAACCTTTCTTGGCCATCAAACTGATCCCTTCTCGGACAATGCTAACTCCTCACATTCGTTCTGGCGCGCGTCTGGGCACGCGTCCGGGCACCAGAAGTCTCGCGGGAGCTGTTTCTCTCTAAATACAGCAGGCAGTCGAGTAGCCCCTGCCGGCCGTCGGGAATCCGTGAAATGCGCTTTTTTCGCGCGCACGTGTCCGGACAGCTGCGATCAGCTCCCGGTGTAACTGACAAAGGGAAGCGAGCGAGAGAGCGAAACCAGCGACAGACAGAGAACATTTACGGAAAATTACAGAAAAATCGACACGAGATTGGTTAATCAGATTTCTGCGACGCAGCCACCCTTGGCCAATGGGAAGCTTCGCCATGAGGGAAGGGAGAAATTTGGTGTCAGGAACATTTTGGGAAGGGGAAACGTAGCTCTTTTATAAACGCGATGCACAGTGGGAAGAGGGTTAACTTTGTAAAATTTCTTCGAGCCCACTTTTGTAAAATTTCTTCGGGCACTTGTAAAATTTCTTCGGAGACTTCACCTTGTAAGATTTCTTCGAGAGAGACTTGTAAATTTTTGTTACTACGGAAGAGTTCCAAGATACTTCTTGGTAGCTAAATGTGCCTAATTATTCAGTCATTCACGATCGGGACGCGAGTTTGGGAAAAGACTTTCCCAGAGCCGAATCAGTCAGGACGCGACTCGTAAATTGTTGCGGAGAAAACTCGGGCGGGAAACTACCGGATCCCGCGCCGTTTTCGCTTCGGCCCGCCAGCCTTGCCGCCTCTCGTCCCGGGCTAAGTGACAGCCCTTTTCGCAACGTCAACGCCCGTGGCCACTCGCCCCCTCTGAGCCTGCTCGAGCTGACAATCTGGAATCGCCGCTACCTGAGCGAGAGAAGACGCGCCGCAGAAGATCAGCAACCCGGAGCCGCCGCCGCCTCTGCTTTGAGGCTGCCGCCTCGGCCCGCCCATGAAAACCAGCAGCCATTGGTGATAACTATGAGACGTTGCCGTCTCACTGAACAATTATAACAGCGAAAAACTGCAAGTGGCCGCGCTCAGGCCCAGCAGAATTAACCACTTGTAATTAATTCATAGAGTAGTTTTAGTAAAAGAACTTGCGTCGCCAATTGCGACATTGTAATTTCCCTGGTAGCTTTTGGTGCCAGGAATAAACAGTTGTTTGTCACAAATGACTCAATTGCTCATTCTTGACCTCCCAACTCTTCCATTCAGTTACGTTTCAGGAGCTGAACCTGGCGCCCTCCCCCGAGCAGTCTTCTATGATTATTACAATATATATATATATATATATATATATATAAATATGCCATGGCTTCGCTTAGACTTTCTAATGTACCGATTATATTTCTTTTCCTTTAAATGAAATAATGTGATCCTTTGATGTGTTATCAGATATTGCTTGTATTGATTCACCGTCATTTACGGTGTAAGTTAAATATATCATTCTTTTATAGTTTTAAGACGTATTGCTGTTCATGTTGGCTAATGTTACTGATTTGATAATAATATTGATATTTGGTGTATGAAGCATATAATGTTTTACTTTGTTATATAGAGGATGAAATAGAATGCCGATAAACTAACCCTGACAATGCGATGGGATTCCAGACGCAGAAAAGCATCGAGAATGGTACACGCTGATGATATTTTATATACGTATTTTAATGGAAAAGCAGTATTTTCTGTGATAACATATCTCTTCTTCTGTACGATGTAAACACACTGGTTCAGCTAGTTAATTATTAATAATCAAATGTATCTCAACCTACACACTTTTCATTTTCATTTTTCTTTAACGATCAGTATGTTGGCCGTCAGCTCTTTAGCATATGACATCATTTTAAATCATCATTAAATTGTTAAGTTAATTTTGTGTTCTCGAAAACAAAATTTTTACAGAACTGATATTTGCTTGTCCCATGTTTACCTCGAAATTTTATTCCGATAAACATTTTAGTATCGTTTAAGTAATTGTGAAAATAAATCACGAAAGCCCTTTCTTCCCTTTTATACTTTTACAATATTCATGTATCATAAAACATTAAATAGCATTTTCATAATAATTTGCTTTAGTGCAAACTTTCATATGATACTCTCCACATCTGACATTAAATTCATGCGAATACTCTCTCAGCGTGTGTTATCCACGACAGGGACTGCCTCGTGTAGGCCCAATCTAATAGTGCTCATTCATTTACTCGAACATATTTAATGCAGTTTCGCGTTCCCTGCTTTCGCATTCCCCCACCACCTCTACGCCGCTAGCTGTTTCGCGCGGCCGCCCCCGTTTCTAAACCATCTCACTCCAACGCAAGTAGTCACCCCTCCTGCGGAGGCCCACTCTCCCCACACAGCCTGCCAATTCCCTTCCGCCGGGGACGCGTCCCCTCCAACTGGCTCCCTCCACTCCCGCCCCGCCCCCGCACCACGTCCACTACACACGCGCCCGCTTCGGCACCATCCCCGCCGCTTCACACATACGCCCAACCAGCGCCCCACTGCCCCTACCACCCGTCACCCGGCCCTTCCCCATACCCCACCCCACCCCGCCCACGCCTCCATGACCCATCCCCCTCCACTCAACCCCCGCCCCATCACTCCCGCCCCACTACCCCTACCTCTCCACCCTACCTCTCCATCCCACCCCTTCACCCCGCCCATCCGCCCCCGCTCCTCCGACCCTACCCCTCCGCCTCGCACCTCTGTCTTCGCACCCTTCCCCGCCCGTCCGCTCACGCTTCCGTCCCCGTCCTTCCACCGTCATCCCTCCTACCCGCCACCATCCCTACCCCACGCACCACCCAACCCCCTACTTCATGACCCAGCCCCACTCATCCGACCCCGTACCCACCCCCATCCTCTCCCCACGTCGTTCCCTCCCAGCGCCAAACGCAACCACGGGACGCACCCCTCTGCCCCGACGCGCTAACACAAACTTTGGGAGGATCAAGGCAATGAATGTGCTGCGCCCCGCCTTCTCTACCCGTCCTCAGTCTTCCCCTTGTAGAGGGCCCCTATGTCTTACCCGTCTCCATCAACTTCGCTCCGTTTCTAACGAAACACCTTGAAGTGTCCCTCGTCCATCGTCTCTCCTTAACATTTCTCATGATTTCATCTCTCTTATTCCCTCTCACTTTATTTAACCCTTTCTCCGCATAGCTACTCTCTCTATTTCACTTCCCCCTCTCAATTCTTTTCAATAATAATATGTCCAGCTTTCCCCTTCCACCTCTCCTCACCGCTGATGTTTCTTTTCTCTCTCAGTTCCACCTCTCTCCTTCACGTGCATTTCTTCCTCTCAATCTTTCTTCCATACTCCTACTCTTTTGTCTTCTGTCCTTTTCTCCTTAGTCATATCGTTCTTATCAACGGTCTCCTTCATCTCACTTCTCTCCTCATCCCTTTCATCCAGTTCTGTATTGTATTTCTCAACTCAATTTCCTACATCTCTTTCTTTCGTGACCTCTTCCATTTAATCTTACCCTTCCTTTGCATCCCTTCCAACAGAGCTCCCGGTCGCACTCTCCTTTTGCCTCCTCCTGGCGGGGAAGATTTGGCGCGCGGGTTTTGTGGGTGCGCGATATTGCCTCATTAACCGCCCGCATCGGGGCTCCTCCGCTCAGGCGGCTGCGCTGGCTGAGGGCGGCGTGGACGGAGGAAGCGTCGTGGGCCGTGGGGCGTCGGGGGCGGCGGGGCGGCGGGGGCTGTTGGGCGGTGAGGGCGGCGGAAACTGCGGGGACGAGGGGGCGGCGAGAGAGGCGAGGGCGGCGGGGGCGGCGTGGCGGCGGGGCGTCGGGGGCGGCGGGGACGTCGGGGGCGGCGGGGGTGGCGCGGGCGGCGGGGGCGGTGGGGCGGTGACGGCGGCGGAAACTGCGGGGACGATGGGGCGGCGAGAGAGGCGAGGGCGAGGGGGCGGCGGGGGCGGCGGGGCGGCGGGGCGGCGGGTGCGGCGAGGGCGGCGGGGGTGGCGCGGGCGGCGGGGGCAGGGGCGGCGGGGGCGGGCGGCAGGGGTGGGGGCGGCGAAGGGGGCTGTGAGACGGAGGTGTAGGAGTGAAGCGCTGGAGGTGACTGAGTTGGTACGGTGGCGGGACGGTGGGGAGGGGTTGAGGTGACAGGAGCGGAGGGCATGGTTCGACAGGGAGACGGGAGAGGTGACGGGGCAGTAGAATCGGAGGACGGCGGCGGGGAACGGGGTGTCGACGGCGGAACGGGGGGGGGAGAGGGTTGGAGGGGCAGCGGGGCGGTGTGGTGGCGAAGGCGATGGCGTAACGGCGGGTAAGGGTTGGCGGGCGTGGCGCCGATGAACGACGCTGCCAGAAACGGGGGCGACGCGACTGTGCGGTTGAGAGGCAGAGGATAGAGAGCTGCAGACGTCCCGGGGTGCCCGTGAAGAGAAAGGGATGAGAATGGGAATTGTAATGACACGAGAGATTCAAGTTGGCTGACGGAGGTGATGTAGGAATCAGAGATGACGAAGTCGTAGATGCCACGGAAGAGTGCGTCAAGGAGGTTGAAACATTTAAAGCGGTGACGCTATGACTACAGGGAATGAGATAAATTAAATGTACTATTGTGGAAGAGACGGAGAAAGCCGTGTAATTATTATTATTATTATTATTATTATTATTATTATTATTATTATTACAATTATTCAAAAATTGATGATATGAGAAAAATTGAGCGTAATAGGCAAAAGAGATAAAATGGTTGAATATTAGGAGTAGTATCAACAAAGGTAATGTTGGTCTAGAAAGTGTTGTGAATTTTCATAAACACTGAGTTTAAATAGAAAGTAAAGAAGGTTAACAGAAAGAATGAGAAAGAAGTTACGGAAGAAGTGGGTAATTTTATGGCACAAATTTACGTGTTATGTAGTAAGCAAAAAATAATTTAATATTTGAGTAAGATAATAATCATTAAAAATCCTGTTTTATACATGTATACAAAATTGGAATCGATGATAGATCGTCTATAACAAAAGGTATTTGTTTAAACTGCTTCAGGATAAGAGAAAATCGATCATCAATATATTTATATATTGTCAGAATGAGTGCAAACAAATTTTGACAAAAATGCATAACTCAATCGAATATCACACATGGAAGTGGTGGCAATCTTAGTTGCATGGTAATTACTAGTAGTATTTTCATAAACACTACTAGTTCTTTTTCGTACAAACATGTTTCACCGATTTTGTTTGTCAAAATGTTGTCCCTTTTTGTAGATCCGCATAACGAAAATGATTATTAACAGATAACAAGAAATATGAATGTAATTTTGCGTCCGACGATACGCAATAAGAAGGTCTAAAAATGTTTAATATCACTCGACGCCTTCGATTTGTTTGAAATTATTAATATTCATGCTACAATACCCTTAATTTGTAAATGGGTACTTATTTCCATTGTAAAAAAATAAAAATAGTTTGCTGAGACTGAAATACAACACGCAAATAATACACCTATATACTGTTTATTTTGAATTGTTTTATTCAATTCAAGGAAAATTTATTTCACAGTATTCTTCGTAAATGCACTTTTAAAATGGCATCTATTTGCATTCTACACCACCAACGCTATTTGCATACCTTGAGTGTTGCCATACCCTACGCACCATTCTGACATTCGCGGCTTGCAAACTGGCTTTACATTCCCAGCGAAGTCACATTCCCTCCGACAGTGAAAATACACTAGACAAGAAAAACCACCTGTATTATACTTTTATTGTAAGTTTATTCTAAGAAAAATCTTATATTATTTTGTTCTTCAGATTTATCTGTTTGGAATTGCAATTGCAGTTGTAAATAAGAAGTAAGTTCTGAAAAAGGTGATCTCAACTCAACTGCAAAAGTGGTCAGCATCTGTTATGTTGCTAAATATCTTTGTATCAGTATCATCGAGAAATCATCAAGTCGAGTTGACTGCAATCTATATATGTAATATAATATTATTATTTGTATTTATATTTTAAGAAGAACTCAGGAAAAGTGTTAATTATGAATCATATTGGTTTCTTTCCGATTCCGTTTACTTATGGAGACAACACACAAGATTTATATTGTGACGTACCTGGTGATGCCGGGTATTTCACTGCAATATAACACTAAAGGAGGGTATCTTTTCCGTGAATGGGTCCCTGGATAAGTTGGTATAACATTGGGGAAGTTGATTAGAAATGGAAATACAATCATGAACAAGATTTATTTGCAAATCAAATTGGTTAATTACATGATCTGACAACATTTATACACTCTGCCTTGGTACCAAGATTAGGTGTAATATGCATTTATCATACCTTCGGGGCCCCGGCCAAATACCTTCGATGATCGTAGAACAGCTCGTATCGACAGGGTTGCCGACCTCTACAGCAGCTGTGGGCTGTCGGCGGCTGATGGCGTGGCGGTCGTCCTGGGCTGGTGACCTTGTGACTCCTCCCCGACTCGGATCTTGATACCACGGCGTTGCACCTCTCTCGAATCACCTTCCGTCGATGGATTCAATTACTCAACCCGCGCCTATCACGCGTGCTGGTCCCAGTTCCGTACCACACAGTTTCGGTAAAGTTTCCACTACACTAATTACTACAAGCGCGATCGATTGTTCTATCAACACGAATCTTTTATTCTAATGATAATCTCATTGTCTACTTCACTTATTTACTGCTACACAATTACTATTGCTTTACGAACACCTCGCATGTTCCCTTTTGTCCATGCGCTAACGGCGAGCTTTTCGCCACACGTCCGAACTCTTCGCCGCTCCGCTAACGTCTGTCTTCTTCGCAATTCTCCTAACGACTGCTTGCACGTGCTCGCTGCCCAGTTTGTAACCGACATTCTCACGCTGGCCTCCCGGCGGTGGCACCGGTGGCGGTAGCGACCGTTGCTAGCTCCCGTCGTTGTTCGCAGCGCTTGGCGTACGTACCGCGCAGTCCAAAATATATATTGATTACTTACACTAATGTTTTAATTAGTGTAAAGAAACACATTATGTGTTTCAATATTTAATATTTTGATTATGCAGAGCTCTTATGAGAGTCTAGATTATATAACATTTATTAAGAATACGCTTGTTACAGTGTATACAACAATTGTAATCGCTTTGAACACGTGTGATAATAGTAGGAAGTGAAGGTGATTATTTTATATTTCCATTAGTTCAAGAATATGACGTAGGAGATGATTCTGTTAATAGCTGTCAAATTTGAGAAGTTATTAATGGAACATATTAGAAATGTTATTAAATATGTTTCATTGTTAAGTGCAAAGTTATTATCTCTTTGAATTTTCTCACAAAGTGACAAACAATTTATTAGTAAGTATACTACTATTTTAGCATTTCTTTGTCTAAGAAAAGACGTATAAAGGATCAATTAAAGCTCATGTTCTAAAATAAACTAGAGCGCATACGAATTTACGAGTGAGCAAAACGATTTTTTTTCGCATTATCGTAGTCCTAAACACTATTTTGGAGCAGTCGGAGACATGTCCGCTGATTGAACGTCTTGAACAGGTCTGTAGGAAAGTAATTCTCGAGTGTGAGCAGTACATAAAAACCCTTCCTAATTTGGCACACAACCGAGAGGTGACTTAGTGCTTCAACAAATGCCACTGCAGTGCCTCTGACCACGGGGTCCTAGGGTCGAGTCCCGTTGAGGCAGTATTTCCGACACTAGCTCGAGAGTTAGGTCGCATTCAGTCGCTATGAGGAGAAATCTAGCGTCCGGCTGCTCTGATCGGTAGTTTCCTGTGAGATCTTTGTTCCCGGGAGACTGGTTGGGAACTTAGAGCTTGTCCCGGCTGGGGCAAAGCCTCGCTGGTGAAGATACCTGATTAGGGAAAACTCCGTTAGCCAACGGTAGGTCACCATGAGCGGGAGCTCAGCGGGAGAAGATGACCGCCACTCGGTCATCGGTAGGTCAGCGGGAGAAGGTGACCGACACCTTCCGAGGAAAAACATTCACTACACTTAAGAGGCTAATGACTTTAGCAGTTGTCGTGCCCGGAATCACTACTCAATCATTCAAACCAGAAGGTATGTTGGCATACTCATTCGTCACCGTGGTGCCCCCAACACAGTACAACGAGGAAGCAGCCGCAGCCGTCGGCGGTCGTGCCGTTGCCGTCGATCAAGATGCGAAGCAAGCGCCGGGAGGCCGCCCACGCGCGCTCGACTGGAACAAGCGAGCCGCACGCCCCGCTGCGGTGAGCACGCGCCCCCGCGGCCGGCTAATGCACCCGCCGCCCCATTAGCGGGCGATCGTTGCCGGCGCCCCCGGCGACCGCCCCCGCACTGCCCGCTCCCCCCCCCTCCGCACCGCCCCATCTCGCAGCTGCTCCACGCTACCTTCGGGCTCCGACCGGCTGCGATGCTGAGGAGACGCGTTGTCTTTGCCTCTGCGACATCGCTAACTTGGAAGTCCGATGATCAAATCTCTTGAGTGTCGGATGTTCGACTCTAGCTGTATTGTAAATTCAATCACTGTCTGGATGTGTACTCTAGTGACCGGCTGCCGTGATCGGTTGTGTTTGATGTGGTTTATCCGATCAATACTAGCTGCATGACGGATACGAACCTTCACGAAAGAGCTACAAACCTCTGCAGCCATTCATTTATCATCCGTGTGCCTCGCCTCACCTCGCCCCTCCCCAAGCACACACTCACTAACACTTACTGCTCTTCTCTACCACACACGTCGGGAGACCGTTCTTGAGCTTATATCTTGGCTCGATCGGAACGATGAGGTATATATTTACATACGGAAAACCCCGCAATCTGACTTGTAAGTCAGCGCCGGACGTAATGTTTAAGCGAGGAAGAAACTCTGTCACCCGTCATTGTATAAAATGCCGTTACACACAGGAACTAAATTACCGTAATAGTTGACGCAACCAGAAACAAAAAATAATCAGTAGAAGCAGACCCGCCTTTTCAGACAAAAATTGAGATGCACGATCTTCACGTTGTTTTCAGAATCTCACTTTGTGAGAAGCCATAGACATTCTTGGGTATGGACGAGAAATTGTTTCATAAACAATGCTATCAGACCAAATAGATTGCTGATATTTTGGTTTAAATAATTTCCATAATTTTCATGTCTTGTAATTAAATATCCTCAAGGCTTTTTGGTATATTTTTATCGATAATGAAACTAAGGACTGTAAAAGGGACAAGTGGGTTTACGAATGTGAGGAAAACGTGCGTGGGTAGCATCTGGCCAGATTTTTACTTTAATAGATTACTTTTGTAGGTGTAGGCGTATTTAATGCGACCATAAATACATTTCGTATAATCTCGACCGCATTAATATCGCCCCGCTCTCTTGTCAGCAACAGATCCTTTCTTTTCAATGAGAATCCGGTTTTATATTATAAAGCATCATTTTCTACTTGTTCAACAAAAACTAGATTCAATACTAATAATTTTATTTTCTATCAAACAATTCAAAACGAACTGACTCCAAATGGTATTTTAATGCTGAAGACTTAGAAGAGAGATTTTGTAAACTCTGCGCCACTACCCCTCCAACGAAGTTGGTATATATCGACGGGAGGGGGTGACTGAGGGCATTAACTGACGTCACGGCACACGTGTCTCTGACAAGGAAGCCTGACGGTGGCAGGATTTCCAACAATAGCTACGTAGCTAGGTCGAATACAGCCGTATCAAATTCAGGCGAATACTGGATCAGTTCTCTAACAACTAAAAGTCGGACCCGTTCCACCTTTGCTTCATCTTTCCTTCCCCTTACTTGTTCCAGTCCTTACTTACATACACTTACATGCAATAGACTATCACAGATGTTGGATACTAGCCGTGCCCCGCTCGTGGGAGATTCCTAGTGAGGAAACTCTTCGTATGCCGATGTGTGTTATGTCATCGGATCTCACCATCCGTTGGGAGAACACCACCACTTCACGTGCTAAAAACTTGCTTTCCACTTACGGGACTAATGACTACAGAGATTTTGACGCCCGAAAAAACACGGAATGAAAAATTAATAAAATTAAATTCTTAATAAAAAACTACCCCGGACACTAAAAGATACTTTCTAATATTGATCTCACGCTGTTGCTGATTTTCACCGTCAATGATCAAGGAAAGTGACACATGTACATTTTTTTATAATGGTCTGTCTGATCGGAGTTTAGATACGATACTTCCGTCACGGTCAACAACTATGTTTTACTCTACATCTCCTCTTTTATTTGAATTATTTTTTTTAGTTTCTCCTTAATAAAAATACACTTATTATAAAATTAACTTATTCACTTAACTAAAAGACGATTTTTATGTTGCTTAATTTTTTTCAGTGCACTACATCCTCGATGACTTAGGAAAGACTCCGGCCAGCAATACGAGTATTTATGGGTCAGGCAAACTCCTAAGTGTGAGGAACGACCAGATAAAGATGTTAGCATGATATGTACAGAATCACACGAGAAACATGTGTACTTGGCAGAAATAAAATAGTAGAGTTTGAGAATTTCTATCTCACTGAATGGATAGGTTCAATGCCAATAATTTTCTTTCTAACAAACAATTGAAAACTAGATGATGTGAAGGAAGTACGAGGCCTTCTTCTAATTCTGAAGTCTTAGAGCGAGTTTTTGAACTCGTTATTGAGAGTTTTTGCATTAGTCCATTTTTTTTATCTAGTTACATAGTTACATTGTTTTTACTAGTTACATATCTAGTTACATAATGTCTTTAGTTTACATTATATAAACTTTTTCACAACTGTCCATTTTATCTTAATCGTTTTGTATGCTAGCAATTAGGCGCTTTTCTTTGGACTCCACAGCTGGAAAATAGTTTGCTGGGCCTTTGTGTGCTCTTGCACTGAGTACTGGCTCTGTAAACACGCTTCCGATTCGCCCGGTGTTCTGACCTGGGAATTCTGCTGAATTGTGACGTTTAGGGTCGACCTCGACGGCTTCTGTGCTGACTGGTGGACTCTACCGAACTCCCTCAGCTGCGGTTGCCAAGGCGACCCTTGTATAGGTTCGCGCGCACTCGTGTGGCTCTCGGTCTGCCATCCTGCGGCACCAGACGAATGCTGTCCTAAAATACACTGGCACGGTCGAAAGGTGGGAATTTGAACGGATTCACCAAAGTTTAATTACAGATAAGCCTAATTAATGTTTTTGTGTTTAGAGAGTACACTTCGGTTGAATTGAATTATCCTCATCATTCAATTGAGAAATCTTTAACGCAGTCAGAAGTCAGATTTTATTGATTGTTGAATTTGTTGTACTGTAGGGTATATTTAATGGGAATAATTATTTCACACTGCCAGACTGGATAGAGTGCTTAACTAAAAGCACAGTACTGCATTCTTTCTTTAATATATTTATTACATGTTTATGGGATTACATGGTTCAGTTATTACAATAACTTTGCCACATTCATTGGTAGCTTAGAAACTAACTTATAACAAGATTCTCACAGCTAATACATTGGTTGAGGAAACCTTTTTATTACATTTCAGAGAACAATTTAAGGAACACATGGAAGGGATACTTGTTTTTTATTTTTGTGTTGTCGGTTGGGTTTCTGCACAGCGTGAATTCGGATAGGGATGGTATTTGCATGATATTTATATAAAAGTTAGAGGAGTGGTAAGTGATGTAAATGGTTAATTGCTGCAGATTGAATTCTTTATGTAGTTGATTGTTAGAAACACACCATGGTGCGTTTGTTATTGTCCTTAGGTATTGTTATTGGATAATTTGTATTTTTTAATGTTGGTTTTGAATGCATTTAACCATAATGGGCAAGCGTACAACAACAGTGATATTATTATGCTTTTGTAAAATATCAGAGCTGTGTTGTAGGGCATATGACTATTCCTGTTTATAAGAGGTTTGCGTTGATGTAATTTATTTTTGGCTTGGTTAATTTTCGATGTATAAGTGGCTTTTCCAATTAAGGCGCGTGTCAATGTTCAATCCCAGATATTTTATTGGTTTATTTAGAGGGTTCGAGCTTATTTTGGCATTGTTTAAGATTAAGGGGGGAGGGGGCGTGTACTGTCTGAGAGTGAACATTTTTGCTGCAGTTTTAGTTGGATTCAGGAGAATTTTAGATTTTCAAGCCCAGCTTTCGATTTGGTGTAGTTCGAGTTGTTGTAGTTCGAGTTGAAGTTTAATTTTTATATATGTTAGTGTAGTTCCGGATGAGTATATGGCTGTATCGTCTGCTAATTGGGCAATATGGATTCCGTTTCGTTTGGGGATATCGGCTACGTACAGGGTGAAGAGAGTGGGTGAAATGGGGAAGCCTTGGGTGAACCTGCCATTATTAATTTGAGATTAGATTGATGATTTTTTACTGTAACTGCAAAGGTTCGATTTTTTAGGAAGACTTTTATTATTTCGGCAATGTATTGAGGGGTTGCAGCTTTACTGATTTTGCAATTTAATGCTTCGTGCCAGACTCTATCGAATGCTTGGATTGTGTCTATGAATAAGGCTATTGTATGATTTTTCTGAAATGACGAGTACATGTGTTCCGTGATTCTCAGGAGTTGGTGTTGTGTGGAGATTTGTTCCATGGATCCGAATTATTCTTTAAGTATTGCTTTGGTGCTTATTAAGCGCTTACTTAGCCGTTTTAATATTATTTTTTTAAATATTTTGGTAGGGTGGTCGGAAAACTTATTGGTCTATCTATAACTGTTGGCGATTTTTGGGTCTTGGTACTGGAATAATGTTTGCGTGTTTCCATGAATGCGGGAAGTGGCATATTCTCAGACAAGAATTATATATGTTACTTAGAAATGCTTTTGCCAGACAGGGAAAATATTTTATTATCCAGTTGTTTATGTTTTCATGCCCGGGAGACTTTTTGTTAGGCAAGTTTTTTTTATACTTTTGATTTCATTTGGTGAAGAGTAGTGCATTCTTTGATGGGGTCCGTATTAGGGTTGCGCAGTAGATTTAATTATTGTAATGTGTTCTTGGTGGTTTTGTGTTGTGTTTGTTGTGAATGTGAATTCGAAGAATGAAGCTAGCTCTTCGGCTTTTTCTGTTGCTGTGTATGCTTTACCAGATAACGTTTTGAGAGGTACTATTATTGTTTTTTGTTTTATTATTTTTTTGTGAACTGACATGTCGAATTATTTTGGGTATCGAGGGATTGGATTTTACTTGCGTATTGGCGATCATAAAATTTTTTTATTAGTCTTTTGACTATATTCGTGATTAGATTAAGTTCTATTTTTAAATCGGGATTTCTAGTAGTTGCCTATAGCCTTCGAGTTTTATTATTGATTTTTATAGTATTTATAATTTCAGGGGGTTGTATGTTTTCATTATCATTTTTGTATGTGTATGATTTTTTTGAGTGAATTGGAGGGTAACGTGTATTAGTGTGTTGAGTGTTGAAACTGCCTTCTCTATTTCTAAAGGATGATTTAAGATTTTCAATTTAGAAATTTTATTACTTAATTGTTTCTGAAATGTATGCCAGTTTACCTTGAGGGTATTTTGTTTAGGCGGAGGGGAGTGAGGGGGTGGTAATTAACGAGTTGTTATTAATACGGGTATATGATCTGAGTCAAGTTCAAAAATTGAGGTTGGAAAAAAAATTATGTTTGCGTTGGTAATTCCGAGGTCAAGAATGTATGGACTTCTTATTCGATCATATGGGTAGTAAGTGGTTTCTGCAGATGCAATTATTTTTAATTTATGCTGATTTACAATCCTTTCGAGTACTTTGCCGTCTTGATTATTTGAATGACAATCCCATTGCGTATTTTTTGCGTTTAGATCGCCGAGAAGAATAGTTAGAGTCAATATGGGGTTCGAACATGTTTTCGATGCTTGCTGTAGCTATTTTGGCCGAATGTGGTTTATAAGCAGCTATTGCTTTTCAATTTTGGTCATTTATTGTTATTCTGATTGCAATAGTTTCTATGCAATCTAGTATCAGAGATGTGAGTTTCATAGTGTTCGATAGTTGATTTTATGGCGATTAACACTCCACATACGTTATTGTCATTTCTATCTGTTCTATGAATGGTGTAGCCTGGAATGTACAATTTATTGTTATCTTTTAAGTGTATTTCGGTTATGTATGCGATATTGACTTTTTATGAATGTAGGCGGTTAATTAGTTCTGTTTTTTATTTGTGAAGCCATTTGCATTCCAATTTATGAGAGAAGTTATTATGGGGATGGGCTGCCATAGCTATTACTTAAGTACGAAGATTCTGAATTTTAAATTGTTGTAATGATTGTTAGGATTAATGAGCTACTTAAATTTATAATACATGATTTTATCGAGTTGATCATTGTGTTTAAGAAGGGATTGTTTTTTTATTGGGAAGGGAGTGAATTTCTATTACGCTGTGAGAAGGTTACATTTCGGACATTGCTCTGATTTGGAGGTTAGGCATTGTTATTGGGGGAAAAATTTTAAAGAGGTTTAGTGGTAGGAAGGTATGTAAATTGAATTGTTGAGTTATGGGGGGGAGGGGATGTGTTTCCTTGATTGGTGGTAGATTTGTTTCTATTGCTTACTTTATTATAATTTCTTTTATATATAGCGTTATAGTTTGAAAAGTTTGAATTTCTAACATCTGCTTGGTGCTCCCCGTTGCAGTGAGCACACTTACGTTTTGCATTTTTACTTTGGCAAGTAACAGTGTAGTGATTTCCTGCACACTACGCAGAATTCCACCGGAATTCTGCTGCAACAACTGGTAGGGTTTATTTTCTTTGAGGAGTCTAGTTACTTTAATAATTGATGGGTACCGCTGTTTCAAGTTTTGTAATACTTCCGAACCAGAAATGGTTTGGCTAATGTTTTTGAAAACCACCGAGTACTTATTGTTTGCCGCATCTTTGTTCGTATGAAAACTTCTCTGCGTGCTAATTAAGTACTTCACAAGATTTCTAAAGTCTGTAATAGATTGGGCACTAATAATATTTTCTGATTTCTTAAATTTGCTATGAAATTTGTTGACACTGTTGATTTTAGTTCTTTTATGAAATTATTTATATTAGGAATATTGCTACGAAAATAGAAGGGATTTTATTTCCATTGTTGATTTGTTCACTACCGTTTTCGTTTAGATAGGTGAATCTGTTGTCGTCGAGCCTTAGATTAACTTCACGTAAATAGCCAAATCTGTTTCCGATTGGTACGTTGTATTGTGAATTAGTTGGAACTGACTTTTCACTGTCACATACAGAACCCTCACTTTTCTCTTCGCATTTTGCATATTTTCGGGATCACTCACTGACCTTTTTCGATGATCGCCGTTGTTTGTTGCTATTGGAATGGCCATGTCCTCTACGGTTGATAGGTTGGAGGCCACTCCATTACCAGAGTCGCTGATTTGCTGGTTCATGGCTGCCTGCAGTTGCATGTCCATATCTTCTTCCGTGGAAGAGGATTTTTGGAATGCAGTCACTTCACCATTAGCTGAGTAATTGATGTCATTGTTGACTAGGTGCAGGGCTTGACTAATTGCTAGCACTGTTGCTGAGAGTATGCCATTATACATATAAAAATGAGTCTCTTAGTTGACTACTGACTCACTTCAACCTAAACAAGATTTACTACACCATGTTAAGCACGGTGAACGGAGCTCCGCTGAGACGAACCTCACAGCTCGGACGCTCGGAGTAGAATGACAGTTCTCAATTCATTCCTCTTTTCTTATAATGAAATAGTTGATATTATACAGTACCTTCCACCGTGGTCTGACCAGTGGTGGTACCTGCAGATGTGTCTGTTCCTGCAGATGTATCAGCCGTCTCAGCACCTGGTCTAAACAGCGGGCTAACGTAGACTCCTCATGAGTGTGGAATGTGTTCACAAAACGGGAAGAAGGTGGAGGAGAATCCTAACAGCTTGCAAGGCGAGAGGTAGCCGTGCTGGCGCCGGTTGTGTCGCAAGACCATTTCGAGTCTGTTGGTAAGGCGAAGTTCATCACAGACAGACTCCTTTATAGGCTGAGATACCCAGCAATTCGTGTTTTTTTGTTTGTTTTCGGAAACCTATGCTGCGACCTGTGTCGCAAAGGCGCCAGACTGATTGAGAGACCGAAAGCTTGTGCGTTATTGGCTCTTGTCGCATAGTTGGTCTGTGAAACGTTGGCTGATAATAACTGGGAGCAAACGCCCAAGTGGTTCACAGGTGTAAAAATTGTAAATAAACTGTACACCAAAGCATTTAGTCGGTGCTTTTTGCAACCTACGACGTCACACAGACATTGAGTCGTCACTACCCGTCACCGATGTTTTAGTTTGTAGAAACTTCAGTATTTTAATCCTTATTTTTCTCAGTATCCCTCGGGTGGCTCAAACACAGCGTTTCATCTTAACGAAACGTGATCCCGGTTTCTGGTCGCAGCAACAATAGAGCAGTTATGCAATTATTTATATTAGGAATGTTGGCTACGAAAATGGGAGGGATTTCCATTACAATCGTCTCAGATTCTGCAGTTGAATGACAAAAGAAATGTCCAGGAAGACCAAATATTGTAGATGCAGGGAAGACAATCGTCAAGTTCACTACATGTATTCCCACTAGGAGAAAGCTGTCTAGCCACTACGCTACCAGTTCGCAAAATTCAATAATGTAGTAAGGGTGAATTTTAAAACTAGTTTTCTTCAGAAATAAACGCTTGACCTAATACAGGAATAATTTCTACATAGTGTCCTAGAGCACTTCAAACATTTGCTCCATCACCGTCACCAGAACGCTCCAACGCCCTTGTTTCAGCTTTAGGAAATTATCTCATTCTCCGAATTCCCTGACAGAAATCTTGGTTCTTATGAATAACTCTCGCTTCGTAGCGTTCAATATCGTTCACTTGCGTAGTAATCGTATGGGTAGGGTTAAACGTTCAACCAAAGGCATTTCATTTCAATTTCGTCCTATAAAATCTAGATATGATATTGGTGAAGTTTCATTTCCGCCTAAAAAGTGTTTAATGTAGGAAGGGTAAGAGAAGTGAGAGGACTACAAGAAGCACTTTACTCTCATCGGTTTTTCCGTCCAGAAACATAGAAGGTCCAATATGTTATTTTCGTTCAATCCCTTAATTAATGCTCTAGTCTATATTTTGCTCTCGCAGTTCATACAATTCACAACGTGGCGTTTCCACCACATTTCGCCCCATGATACTACTTTCTCGTGGTGTTGCTCTCCAGTATTATTTTGTACGGCCATATTCTATTACATTCACCATCAATATTTCACTCTTTATATTTTCCATTCTGGCATTATTTACATTCTATCTCGAACCATCCCTGAGTTTCGTCAGTTCATTGTAAAGTGTACCGGAGTTCTTATTTTTCGAATTTTCTACTCATTGTTTCTCTTCTTCTAACTCCCCAATCCATGTATCTCCTCAAATCCCATCTCTTTCACTCCCTGCACCTCTCTATTTCTCCGTTACTTCCCCCTCTTTCCCTTAATAATAATAATAATAATAATAATAATAATGCCTATGTTAATGGCATTGTAAATAGCGAGGCTCAGACCATAGGGCCTGCTCTTCCGCTTAACCACTGAATTTACATACATTGAGTAGTTACGTTTTAAGAGAGGAGGACAAGCTGTACATTTACGTCTGGGAGTACAAAACTAGGGACCATCCCGACATACGACTTAAGCGATTGAGTAAACACAGAAAAGTCAATCAGATTGGCAGCTCCCTTACGCTCTTCAACTTTCTCTTCCATTCATCTCTCTCTCTCTGTCCCTCTCTTCTCCCTCACTCTCCTCTTTTCTCTTTCTCTCTCTGTCCCTATCTTCTCCCTCACTCTCCCCTTCTCTCTCTCCCTCTCTCTCTCCTCTCTCTCCCCTTCTCTCTCTCCCTCTCTCTCTCCTCTCTCTCCCCTTCTCTCTCTCCCTCTCTCTCTCTCCCTCTCTCTCTCCTCTCTCTCTCTGTCTCTCTCTGTACCATGTATCTGCTTCCATATTCCACTTCCCGGAATTCCCGGCAGTGTTTCTCATGTTTCTCGGCTACCCTATAGTTCGGACCACTCCCATCGTCCATCGCTCCCACTGGAATTCCCATTTTCCCCGCCCACACTGCCCGCGGTTCCCGCTCCCACGCCCCCGCCCCCCGCCCACAGCGTGCGGTTTGCCTCTGCGGCCCCACAGGCGCTCGCAAGGAATTAATGGATTGTCAAATTTATTTATGAAGCCTCTTTGAACTCGCAGTGCTGCCCACTAGGTGTCGACCGCAAATAAATTTGCAAACGATTTTAAAATTTAAAATTTGTTTTTTCACTTTGAATAAAATTAATAGATTTTAGCATCTATTAAAAAGTTTAATTCATTTAAAAATGGATGTGGTGTTTAATCTTGTATATAAATAAGAAATTTAATTTTGGACTATTTATTGTGCATTTTACATTTTGTTTACTGTTTAGTAAATCAGTCGTTTCAATAGCCTTGAATTGTGAGGAAGTGTAGAGAAGTTTAATTAAGAAAATGAAATTTGACTGATAATGTGAAATATTTAATACTGATGTTCCCTCAGTTCTAAATAATATTAAGATATATTTACGTCTTTTTAATAAAAATAAAAATTAATCTGTCTTCTAATTTTAACACTTTGTTAAATATTTCTCTAGTTTTTGATAAAATACTAAGTAGATTAAGTAGTAAATATATTAAATTTACTCAACAAAATTATATAGTAATTATAACTTCCATTTACAATATGCTCGGGCCATTTTATTTGATGTTATATTTTTTCTCTACATGTATTACTATTACAAATTACTAGTTATAATAAGTACATATATACAGTGTTTTACAGGTAAACAAATGTTTTGCTGCGTGAGCACGTAAGCTGATGAACACTTCTGCTTGCACATGAGGTGTAGCCTAACAATAAAGGCCAAATGACACTTTCTTGTACGAAATATTCCACCAGTATTTCATTTGCAAAAGGGATCATCTTCGATTCCTGTACATACAAAAGTTTT
The DNA here is from genome assembly GCA_038098605.1 of Gryllus longicercus. Classification (NCBI taxonomy): domain Eukaryota; kingdom Metazoa; phylum Arthropoda; class Insecta; order Orthoptera; family Gryllidae; genus Gryllus; species Gryllus longicercus. Next base: position 1,115,175 of record JAZDUA010000464.1, read on the forward strand.
TAACATTTATACTGAGACTCTTATACTTCTGTTAGTATTAAGCAATTATATTATCGAAATAATGCACAAAGAATTTTTAGTCTGTTTAAATTTCTTGCATTATCAAGGTATTTCGTAAGAAGATAAAGTTATATATTAATGCACCAGATAACGTAAACTTTTCTGCAGTAAAATTATCTTTGAAGGGCCTGGTTATGAAAAAGTAGTTAACTCCATTTACTGAATATAGAAAAAATCGCTAGCACATGATGTAGTCAGAATCTATGCTTTGTGAGTCCTTGATACCAAAAAATCGATTGACGGGAAAACATCTGCCTGTCTTTGAACAACGCTAGCGGCTAAACCGTTCAGCAGATTTTCTTCAAAATGGATATTTCCCGATCTATCTGAACGATCGAGGGTATTTTACATGAAGCCTTAGTTTTTTTTAACTGGTACAATTTTTTTTAATAAAATTATGTCCTCAGATAGAGTAAAAGACGCTTAAGAGAAAGGTGCATATCTAATGTTTGTTAAAATTTCATATGTTTTGAAAATTGCAAAAGTGCAAGTTTCTTAGGCGTTTAATGGTGCTTGTCCTCAAGTTAAAATCTTACCGCGCTTCTCTAGCATAGTGATATGGATGACGAGTTTACTGACAAGATCTGAGTTTGAATCTCGGTGCAGAAAAAACATTTCGTAGATGGTAACAATTTTGCATGTGTAATAGTATAATATGGCGAAACACCGCTCCAATGACTCGTTTGTTGGCGTACCCGCCTTCCACGGCGCAATCCCTGGTTTGAATACCGGCCGGGGCAAAGAAACAACTGTGCGCTTTCCTTAGTAATGTCATAGTATTTATTGCTGTATGACGATGAGAACTCTCACCCTAAAGTTATGAAGACCAGAATAAACGGTGAAGGGATGTCTTCGTGCTAACCACGCGCACCCCTTATCCATGGCCAAGAGGTTGGACCACCGCTCATCGACCAAGGCCCTTAACGGGCTGTCGAGCCACAGGACAGAACAGGGCATACGGAACACTTAGAAATATGAGAAAGTATGTTGTGTTTTATTATCACTAGTTAATATTAATTTCTCTCTGCTTCATTCAGCCAGGGATGTGGGTCTGGTTTCGTCTGCATCAAAGTTTGAGTTGCGAAAGCACGAACGTCCACCAGCAACTGCAGCCACAAAGCATCGCTCGTCGACCGTCGTGTTCAGTTCAAAGGATTCCGTGCGCTCCGTAGACCGGGTAATATTTCAGCGTGACGTCATTTCAGCAGATAACGATCGAAGGGAGACACGGAGCGAGAAGATATTGAGAACGTATTTCTCACTCTCGTATTTCTCATCATTTTGAGACACGATGCAGTATTGTTAAACTTGAGTATTACATGTGTTGAACCTTTTTTATACATTTTTTGTAAATCAAAAATACTGTCAATTTTTGGCAATTAAATAGACAATAAATTGTGCTTCATTGCATCTTTTTCTGAATCAATACATGTGAATAAATTTTTAAACTAGCCGATAATGCAGCGATGAAGCCTTATGAAGACGCAAAAAGTGTATAGTATATTTGGGTAAAAATTTTATTTTTTTTTCATTTTACAACTACAATAATTTTCTTAAACTTTCATTCAAATGTGAATTTGATATTGTAGCTAAATAGAGTCAGAGTGTTATCTACAGACATGAAACATCGTTTGGAAGTAAAATACACGTCCACAGATCGTTTTCCAAATTATTCTTTATACTACTCAATAAGAAGTGTATTCTGATTTTATAAGGCGTATTGACGGTAGTAATGGCATTACATATCTAATAATTCTAAAATTCTCATTTTTAAAAATTGATGTATTTTCATTTCAATGTATTTGTATGCACTGCAAAAAAACTGTGTTTGCAGTTTCATTTTCTCAAAAAATCAATTTTTAGCTAAATTTAGAGCATGGAAAAATTTTCAAAAATATTAACAAAAGAACACATTAGACACAAACTTTGACATGAATGTAATTTAAAAGTAATCTGCCAGGAATAAAAGTTTCGAAATAACTCACTAATACAAAATGATATGAATATCCTGGTAGTAAAAAGGCGGCACAATGGTCTTTCATCTCGTTAAATACATCCTCGTGGATTCATTTTCCCAAATAATAGAAGGCATTTGCTCGGCAAATGCTTGTTTGTTGCAGCAGAGACCGCAATTGTCACACAGTTTCCAATGCGGCCGCATTGTTCCCAACTGCATCAAAATGGCGCTTTAGAAACACAAAAGTGTGCATACGTTACTTGTCTGCGCTGCGAGCGTTGACATTATTACGGGACCGTCAATTATTTTTAGATAGCGAAACGTAGTTTCCAGTAAATGCGGAAAACTATTTAATTCAATTTTTAAGATAATGCATTAAGCTAACAATGCTTTATATACTTGAGTTTTTATTTTTTGGCGCGCAAGGGCCTGCCTTCCCGATGGAATATCTCATTGCATTTGCGTCTTTTTCGGACGTGCCGTTAGAGGCCCCATGATTGCCAGCACGGCTTGATACGACCGCAATCATGCATCTAGCGGCACGACTGAGAAAGACGCAAAATGCTGTGAGATTCCATCGTGAAGACAGGCTCTCACGCACCAAGAAATAAAAACCCAAGTATTGCTGTAAAGAAAAAAAACAACAAATAATTACATATATATCTAATACATTACATAAAATAATTTATAGAATTCATATATTAATATACACTACAATACACTTGTGTAGTGCATATAAATGTATTAACGGTCCAGCTCCAGACGTCAACAACTCAAAATTCTATGTTCTGATATATTTCTATTTTAAAATTTAACATTGAAAATGCCAGATTACATCACTTACATTTGAAATTTATGACAAAACAATACAAGTTAATAACAATTTTCAAAACCTTGATACATCGGGCCAATTAATTATTTTGATATTTTGTGCAAACTAATCTCACTATCTACTAATATTCTAGCTCCGGCGGTGCCGGAATTCCGACACTAGCTAAATTCCTTGGTCAAATTAAATGAGCCTTGAGAACAATTCGCTGGAGGCCGGCTGTTCTAATCGGAGGGTTTCCATTGATTGTCGAATCAATGTCGGGAGAATCTCGGAGAAATCAATAAATACTTACTTAATCGCACGGTTCTAAGTATTTTTGTTTCCTAATATTTGTGAAAAATACTTATCAATATTAAAATGTGTAAATACATAATACCGACAGTATCGTACAATGTAACGCACATCTGAGCGGATGAGCAAGTTGGGTTAGAGAACACAGATATTTTTATTGCTTTTCGTTTTACTTTTGAAATAGTGATATAGAGTGCGATTTTTGCGGCCCCATAATAATTACTGAAGAGTCACAGATGTATTCAAATAGATATACTATTTCTCCACGTGTTTCTTGTTTAAAATGTTGGGTAATTTCTTACCTTCCAGGTACTTTGATTTTTTTATAAATTTAACATTTTTTTAACACAACTTGTCCCAAACGCCGTATCTTGTTCTTGCATTCCACGTGTGAAACAGCTAATTTTCTCTTTCTAGCTAATAGTCGACTAACAATACGAATCGTGCGCGAAATATTATAAAATGAATGTACGAAATGTTCGAAACGTATGTACGAAACATAACGAAGCGTGTGTGAAACGTCTTTCACACACGCCGTGTTAAAAATACATAGTATATGGAAGACGGGCTTGAGGTGATTCGCGCGCTCGTCTTTTGCCACCCTCGTGTACATTTGAGCGACAAATTCGACTTGAGCGCGAATTACCTGTTTCGCGCACGTCTTACATAACTTATCATTTCCATGAATATTTTAATACTGTGAATGCATTAACATCTTATCTACATGTGTGAAAATGGAAGTTAGTTTGTCCGAGATTGGCTAACTTCGACACCTCCATGAAACTTGGCATATCTTAGTGTTTCTTTCATGAAGAAGATTTTTAAGGTGTTCACTTTCTTGTAACTTTCCACTAGATGCCAGTGCAGCACAAGATGGCGTTTCAGTTAATTGCAAATACCAATTCACCTGGGCTGGGACTTGGTGGTCCGTTGGTTAGCATGCTCACTTTCCACAAAACAACCCTGGGCCCCATTCCCGGTCGGGCTTAAAACTAATTGTGCGCTTTCCTCGCAATGTCTCAGAATTTGTTGCTGTGTGACGACGAGAAAGCTCACTTCTCAGGTCGAGAAGGTCAGATATCTATGTGCTAACCACACGTACCCCTCAACACATGGCCTCAAGGCCGGGACGCGGCTGGTGGGCCTCAGCTCGTAAAGAGCTATTCTACCAAAGAACATACATACATACATACATACATACAGCCCATCAAACCTTGATGGTTTCTGGGTGTTTTCATGTGTAGAGGGGCGTGGATCAACAGGACAAGGCGAGTGAGCGGGATGTAAACGGGACAAAATTAATTCTGAGCCAGGAGGCGACAGCCGGGGTGGGGCGATTATAGCCCGAAAAAAAACAAGGTCTTAGCAGCATTACAAAAGGGAAGACGTTGGCGTGGGGGGTAACTCTTTTATTTTAATACGATTCGATCATACAAAAATATATTATTTAGCGATAATACTCTAGAAACAACATTGTTATATCTTATTATATTCAGAATGTCTCTAGCCTAAATATATTTGATCCAATTTTTCATGTGTGTGTGCGTTTGTACCGTCACAAGAATATAAATATTCCCATCAACATAGAATTTCGTCTCCAAATACTATGTAGCACAATAGGAAAACCGTTCTAAACACGCGGCATGAGTCCATCTCTTTCAGATTCAGACGGCGCGAGCGAGGAGACAGGAGACACTGGAAGGGTGAGGAGGGCGGTGGGAGGTTGGTGAGGTGGGAGCAGGGCGGGGAAGTACGGGCGGTAGGGGAAGCGAAAGCAGACCGCATTCGCAAGGCCGGAGCAGCGAGTGGAGGGGTGGGGGGCGGTGTGGGGGAGGAAGCGGGGGAGGGTAAGGCTCGCGGATTGACGCGCGGGCGCCGTCGGCGGTCGATGCGTCGGAAAGAGAAGATCGACAGCCACGGGTGGGCGCGCCGGGGAAAAGGATACATGGAAGCGGAGATTGATAGAGGGCGATTTACAAGAGGGTAGACTGCAAATGGAAGAAATAAGTAGATGGAATCAGCGGTTAATGAAGGATACGACGATTCTAGGTGTGTGATCGAGAGGAAGAAGGCTAGAAAATTGAGCTTAACCTAAACAGCAAAAAATATGGCGAAAATATGGTAGCCACTTTCAAAATTGATACTGGTTTTAGTTGGGTTAAAGACGTTTAGTGAAAAATATGCCGTGAAGATTACAAAAAAAGAGATAAATAATAACTTCAACTCTTGAGGGTAAGAAAAATGAAGGTTACACGGCAATAAAGTTGATGATGTTGCGAGCAATTACGTTACACTTTGAGATTGTAATTGAGATGTATTAATAATGCGTAACTCTGTACATGAGCAAACTTTGACCACGAAATTTCTGCCTGACGATTTGTACCAAATATTGGACAAATATATCCTTGGTTTATTTGTTCAAAACTTCAACTGATTTTTGACGACATTCACTTTAAAATGTTCAAATCACAGACTTCACGTTTAATTGCAATGTCTAATTTGTCGGAGAAAAGACGGTAAACATATACGAAAAGATTAATTTGGAGAAGAACGAACTGTTTTCTAGATTGAAAAAGACTAGAGACGCAAGTACTAGTAGGAAACTAAGATTAAGGGTGATGATCTTTGAGATGAGCGTAGGGATGTAATTAGTTACTGCAAGGCGATAATAAAGCTTCAGTTAAAATTTAAAAACATAATTATAGATTATGTTTTCAAAAACTGTGGGGGAAGTGATATGCATGGTGGTCTGTAAATAGACAATTGTAATCCGTTGCACATCATACCTCGTCATTCTTCCATAACTCTAAATTCATTCCTTGGAAAGAAGAACCACCATTGAAAGCTTGCGTGCATGGAGCTGAAAGCTAATTAATTGGGAGTTAGTCACCACCACTTAGAAATAAATAGTAGAATTTTAGTGAATGCTTGGTTACCCTACCTCTATTTGCAACGTCTTTGTCCGAGAGGTCCTAGAGTTTGAGTCCCGATAGCGGTGGATTAGCACTAAAGCTAGGACAAAATAAGCCGACATTTCGAGGAGACTTCTAATCCGAGGGACTAATAATCATAGCAGTAGACGCGCTTCAGAAACACGAAATAATCATTCAATCGATGCCAGGAGGCACCGCCACTGGAGGCGGCAAACAGACACACGGCTAGCGGCGAGGGCGGCGCAAGGTGGCGCGGGAGGGGGGAAGCGTGGTTAGCGCAAACGCCAAAGGGAGGGAGGGGCGGCTGCACCCAAGCGGCGCGCCCCGCCGCGAGCTGAGCCGCGCGCTGCGCGTGTTTAATTGCGTCTAATTCGCGGAACGCTCCCTCCGCGCCGCGCCGCGCCGGGCCGCTCGGAGACGCCGTGCTCCATCTCGGGCCGCAAGCGCGTCTGTCTTCGTCTGCCTCCTCCTGCCCTGCGTCGCGCCGTTGCTCTAGTTCGCGAGTTCAACGCGAGGGGCGACGTCTCCGAAGATTTGTTGACCGAACACACGGGGAAATATTGAAACGTTGCCTTAGAAAGACCAACCATGCAACGCCAAGCAGGGAGGGTAATTAAAACTTGCCAACGGATAGTATTTTAATTATATTTATATGATTTTATTTATTTATTCTAGATTCTAGATTGATGATTCTGTATTCTTTCTGTAGTTTTTAAAATTGCAGAAGTTACAATTAGTGCGAGAAAGTATAAGCCGAATCATTAGTTACTGTTTTGTAGAATTTATTTTCACAAGAAACGTACGGTAGTTTTCGCCGAATATCTATTCCAGTTCCTTTAATGATGCAACAATGTCACATAATAGAAACTAATTTACATAGTTGTCGAATGAATAAGTATTGACCTATTTTAAAATAGGGATATTTTAGGTGTAATTTTTGGGTCAATTATTTTTTGTAAATTCATAGTTTCCTCAGTGAAAATTTAATTTCTTATTCTACTTGATATTGAATTTTTCATATTAACTAGAGGTTTTCTTTTACTCGGAGCTTAATTTTCATCTATTTGCAACTACGATTTTCATCTATTTGCTACCTATAATACCTGAATTAGTGTCCGAGACATTAGCCTCAAATAATAAATGATTAATCATGCATTAAAGCAAAATAAGTTGATTTGATATTGGAACAGAGAGTATTCTAGGGTTAACCTGAAGGTTTATTTTACTGTCCAATAACATGCCATGTAATCAACATAATATATGGAAATAACAATTTCCATTATCTGTTATCCTTTCCTCAATTTGTAATTGAAAATGATTAATGACCGCAATAACTAATGTGTAAATCCTCATAAACACTGCAACCAACAATGTTATAATATTGTTTTGTTTAGAGTGCCTAAATGAATGGAAGAAAAACGCTCAATGATGTGTGCATGATTTATTTTTTTGTTTCATTCACTAACATATAATGCGGTGTACAGCAGGGACGGTTCTCGTTAGATTTTTCAGATCTTCCATCCATAAAGGAAAGAGCATGCACTTATCCGGCTCCTAGGCTGATCCCTAATATCTTTTTACTCATTCAAATTTCACTCTACTCTCATTAGTCATTTTCTTTTTACGCCTCCCCCTTCCCTCATCCTTCATAGCATGCCTTTCTCAGGCGGTGGTAGTACTTACGGCTTCACATTAAAACACGATTTATTCCCCGGATCAGTTGATGCCTACGTCGTGTATTGTCGAAAAATTGCCTTCGCGTTTCCCTTCTGCAGTTCCTTCCAGAGTGATTCATCACTCTTGCCACCTCCGCCCGGGTCCCTAGCGCCGAACAATCAAGACGGGGAGGAGCGCTGCGATCCGGCTCTCTTTTCCGAACGCGCTCTCTGTCGCTCTCTTCCGCCGAAGGCGTGATAGCGTAGAACAATCGACGCTCTCGCCAGCTCTACCACACTCGGCCTCCTGACAGAAGTAGGGGCACTTGTGTTGTTGTTTATTAGGTCAGTGCAGCCTTTTGATCTTCAGCCCATACCCCCTCTGGACTTATTCCCTTCTTCGAGGGTTGCTAAGGCGTTTTTTCCTTACGCTTTTCTTAATTTCTTGGATCCCCTTTTGCCGGAACGGAACTGAACTGACTTCCTCCTCGGATGATAATCCTAGGCCCTTCCATGTCAGTTTTCTTTATATTTTTATTTTACCTTATATTATTATACTTTTACTGTTAGTTAACAATTCACAAGGCAAACTATCTAATATAGATAGAATAATTACAAGTTTTTAAAGTTTTTAAATAGCATCAGATTTCTTTGATTGCCTTTTTTGACTTGTCAGTGAAGGTTTATACACACATGTTTTCTACTCATATATGCTTTGTTTCTGTTATAAATCTTATATTTTACTGAGACGCCTTAGATCTGGCTTTTGACATCTCTAACATCTCTTCTACCTTTAAAGCTCACAATTCACATATTAAAATACTTTATTAGTTCGCTATTGCTATATACGAACTCATTTTTCACTCATTTTCCTCATAATCACGTAAAACTATCACCGTATGAAATGCGTCCTTCCCCGAGGTCAGAAATGTTCTTCGTACTTTCCATTGTCAATCTTTCTTTTTTGTTCCATGAGGTAGATTTAGCTTAACAACGATAATACTACATACTTGCTGTTTTTCTTATGAAGGATAGTATTAAAGAAGTGCATTCAGTTTTATTTATCAGTTAGATACCATTGAATGACTACTATCACACGGAAAGAGGTTGATACAAAAGAAACGTGCCTTAAATACAAGTTTGTATAAAATTTTGTGAGAACTGATGGTCTTAAGTTTTAATGTATGGATGTATCACAGATTTTGTGTATGTGTATTTATTTCTCCCATTGTACATTCTGTGGCGTGGTCGGGTGCGAGTAACTCACAGACACGGAGTTGTTTATACAGTTTTATTACAAGATATTTACAGTATATACATACTCCCTGGAAACGCGCTGCACTCCCAACACAGCATACCTCTGAGGCATTCCCGCCCCAGCCTGACACAAACCCCAGCGGCTTGGCGCCGCTCCCAGTCTGTGTCCCGTGGCAATCGCCACACCTCGCAGCCGAAGCTCACGAGAACCCCTGGCGGGTGAAATGTGCCTGCCGCATTCCGATCCGGTTCAGACTCGAATGACTCCGGCTGGTTACTTTCCAGCCGCCTCGCGAGGGGTCACGTGACAGACCTTACATGCCGGCGGCGTTCTCTCATCCCGGAATGTGGCCTGTTTGCAATTTGGAAGTCCAGCTGCACCGCGGCTGGACGCACCAATCAATTTCCTTTGCCCAGTTGACACCCGACTTCCGAGACACGCCCCCCCCGAGGCGGGGCCCGCCTGTGGCGGCCGCCAAAGGACTGCCCCCCAGGGCCGGCCTCCGGCGGCCTTCCGCTCGCCGCCAAAGGACTGTCCCCGCCCCGTCGCTGGCCCTCCGACATGTGCTGACCGTCTGGCCCCTTGGCACGACGTTACAATCTCTCCCATACTTGGGTTGAAATTTTTTTTCGCAGACTTTTCAATCACAGAGAAAAAATTTCCAAGATTGTACGCCGACCTATCCTTAATACATTACGGTATTACAATTATGCTCCCTTGGTACTTCTTATGTCCCAATTTCATATTATACTTGTACCTTTACACAAAACCTTGATGTTAATTTGAAACAACCATCATTAATGATTTTTCCCCAAAATAGCTCAGCTAGAATCATTAACTCAGAATTTAACCAAGTTGCCCTCCAAAATGTTCAAAAATACATTTCAAATTTTACTGTGATTTTAACCTTGGGCAACAAATATCACAACCCTCACAGCCTTACACTGCCTAACACAAAACCTAAATCTTAAAATTAAAAAGACATTTTATATACAATCATTACACTCTTAACAATAGTATTTACAATTTTATACATTTGCACCGTTTTTGTACATTTTGGCTCCACTGTCGTGGTGCCCCCTTGCACTCCTCTCGATCACTCCAGGCTAGTACATGCGACTCAGTGCATCCACATTTACATGCTCTGTAGCTTTTTTATGCATAATGGTGATGTCGTATTGTTGCAATAACAGCGACCAGCGCATCAATCTGGGATTATTCCCTGCAGAATTTTTTAACCAGACCAGCGGATTATGGTCTGTCTCAATTTTTATTGCTACCTGTCCATCCAAATAATATCTGAGCTTTTGAAGACCCCATATTATCCCCAGACACTCTTTTTCCGATGTAGCAAATTTGGATTCCGCCGGTGTAAGCTTCCTACTTATATAGAGTACCGGATGCTCGTCTCCGGCATCGTCTTTTTGAGCTAAAATTATTCCCAACCCTCTATCGGACGCATCTGATTGTAGTATAAAGCTTTTAGAAAAGTCCGGTGCTTTCACCACTGGGTCGCCGCAGAGCGCCTCTCTCAATCGGCAGAATGCTTTTTGGCATTCATCTGTCCACGTTACTTTTCCTTGCCGCTCTCGCCCGCGTAACAGGTCTGTCAAGGGTGCCGCCTTCTCCGCGAACCCGTGAATGAATTTGCGATAATACCCAGAAAGACCTAAAAATGCGCGCACCTGCTTTTTCGTTTTCGGGACGGGAAAGTCTCGGATTGCCTTCACCTTCGCGTCTACTGGTCTGAGCTCGCCATTTCCGACCACATATCCCAAATATTGCACATGTGTTTGTGCATAATTGCATTTCGCGGGTTGGACAGTGAGTTTTGCCTGCTGCAAAATTCCAAATACTGTGTCGAGATGACGCACATGTTCCTGCCATGTATTGCTAAATACTGCAATATCATCCAGGTAAGGCAAAGCGAACTCTTGACATTCCCGTAAAAGCGATGCCATCATCCGACTGCATTGATACGGCCCATTACGTATTCCAAATGGTAGACGCAACGGCCTGTATGTGCCGAAACTCGTAACAAATGCAGCGTATCTCTGTGCCCTGGCGGTGAGACCTATCTGCCAGTAGCACTTGGCCAAATCGAGTGTTGTAATAATCTTTGCTGCCGCAACGGTCTCGATTCTTTCGTCCATATTTGGCAATGGGTAGTACTCCGTTTTAATGATTTGGTTTAGGCGCCTGTAATCAATACATGGCCGCGGTTTCTTGCCCGGTGCCTCAACCAGAATCATTGGCGACGTAAAATCAGATTCGCCTACTTCGATAATGCCTTCCTTGAGCATTTTCGTGATTTCGTCTCTTAAAATTTTTGTTTGTCTCGGTGACATCCTATACGGCGCGCTCCTAACTGTTTGCGTGTGATCAGTGAGTTCTACGTCCATTGTTACGACGTCAGTTAATCCTGGTTTTTCCGAAAATATGTTTTTATATTTGAAAATTACATCTTTCAAGGCTGCCCGAAATTCCGGCTCCACATGGGTGTCGTCAAGCAATGACTCGATGTCAAAATCACTTGAGTCTAATTTCAACGCGTACCGATCCAGCTCGTCTTCTTCCTCCGCCGTCCCTTCCGAAGTGATACCGAGGAAGTTAACGTATTCGGTCCGTTGGTGGTACCGCTTTAACATGTTTACGTGGTACACTTTTGCCTCTTTTTTCCCTGGCATTTGTACTACGTAATTAGTTTCCGAAATCTGTTCTTTAATTTCGCCCGGACCAACCCACTGAATTGCCAACTTCTGTGTTTTGTTCGGAGCCAAAACTAGCACATTGTCTCCCGTCGCAAACGTCCTGCGAATGGCCCTCCGGTCGTACCAAACCTTACGTTTCTCTTGTTCGGACGCCATTCGCTGATGTGCTAGCTCCCGGGTTTGTTTTAGTCTGTTTATTAATTTAAAGAGATGCTCGACCACCGGACTCGTCTGCTCTTCTGCACCAGCCAAGTGCTCATACATCAGCGTGATGGGAGTACGTAGGTTTCTGCCGTAGACTAGTTCGGCCGGTGCGAATCCCAGACTTTCATGTACCGTGGTTCGCAGGGCGAACATAATAGCTGGGAGCTGTTTCTCCCACTCTGTCCCGGCCTCTAAGCAAAGCACCTTCATAAGTCTATTCATGGTACGGTGTACCCTCTCGATTGCATTACTCTGCGGGTGGTACGGTGAACTGTGGATTAAGCGGATGCCGAATCGCTCCGCAAATTCCGCCGTCAACGCGCTCGTGAAGCATGTCCCTTGGTCGGTTTGTAGTTCCCGCGGAAATCCTATCCTACTAAATAATTCTAATAAGGCTTCGATGACTGTTGCTGACGACAAATCTTTTATCGCTTTAGCTTCGGGAAATCTGGACGCGAGACACATTGCGGTGAGGATGTACTTGTTGCCGGCTTCTGACTCTGGAAAGGGCCCGCACGCATCGATATTAATCTTTGCAAATACTTCTGAGACGACAGGTACGAGTTTCAGCGGCGATTTCTTTTTGTCCCCTGCGCGTCCTACCCTCTGGCAGCTGTCGCAGTTGCGCACGTAAGTCTCCATGTCTTTAAAGCAATTTGGCCAGTAAAAATACTTGGCCATGGAGTCCTTACTCTTTGTGACCCCCAGATGTGCATTCGCCGTTTCGTGACAGACCTTTAGCACCGCACTACGATAGATCTCCGGCATTACAATCATTTCGTAGCAGTCGCCGCGTTTACTCTGCCTGGCCCGGAACAACAATCCGCCTTTTTCGAAATAATCATTTTTTTCTGAGCCGACTCCTCTGGCTAGCTCCGTTAACCTTTTTATCTCCTCGTCTTCCTGTTGCGCTATAGCTAATGACTGTTTGTCGATGTTTAAAAGATTTATTATGCCCGCATCTAATTCGGACGCGCCCCTTTCCTCATCTTCGCCCACCAACAATTCCTCCGTTCCGCCCGTGACATTAGTGGACGCTGAGGGCGACGGCTTACGCCTTTGTCGGTCAGGCGAAGTTGTACGCGTCCTTCCGTGAATTTGTGACCTGGTCTGCACAGCACATGCTAGTTGTGGTTCAACAAACCCCCTTTAAACCTCATCCATCAAGGTAGCCGTACGGTTACTTAACAAATAGTAATCAAGCTGGCAATTACTATTCGCTACGGCTGCCTTTGTAACGAACCTGCCGAAGGGCCCTTCTAACGTGACGCGTGCCACCGGCAGATTCTTTGGTTCTGCATCTAGTGGTTGCATCACCCAAACGTATTCTCCGGTCAATTGGTCATCCGTCACATGTTTGCCGCTTACAATATCATAAGTAGCACCTGAATCTCGAAGTAATTTCACGGCAAAATTATTGACCTTTCCGACGCATGTGAATGGTTTTAACAATGCTTGACCTTGCGTTTCGGCTACGTGATATATTTTTTCCACGCTCTTCCGATCCGGACATTGCCTACGAAAGTGCCCCGCTTCTCCACACTTAAAGCAAGTGGCCGCCTTAGGCCTTTCAAATTCAGCTGTGTGATTCACCTTCGATTCGGGCTGTTTAGTAACTCGCGGCGTACCTTCAGTCGCCTGGTCCACCCTTCTTATCTGCGTTTTCTCGTTGCCCGTAAATCTAGAGAAACTACGTTTCCAGCCTGCCCGGTTGTTTTCATAGCTATCGAGTTTCTTTGCTAGCTCGAGTGACGCTGCAAGATCTCCCCACTCATCAATAAAATGGTCGCGCATTTCTGCCGGTACCCTCCGCTTTAATTGGTCCGTAACCATTAAATCTAGGAGCTCGTGGAATTCCGTAATCTTAAGCCCCGCGACCCATTCCTTGCAATAGTTACTTAATTCCCGGGCATATACGCTCCACGTGGTTCCCGCACGTCTTTGGTGTGATGCGAATAACTGTCGAAATCTTTCGGCGTTAAATTTAAACATTTCTAACAGTCGCCTTTTTGCATCCTCGTATTCAACGCCACCCGCTCCCGAATCCAGCATCAACCATGAATTTACTTGATTAGGCAACAGTGCCATGAGATTTGTCACCCATTCAGATTCTGATATACCTAGTTGCCCTACCTGTGCTTCGAACACACTAAGGAACATTGTAATATCATCATTTTCACCCTTAAACCGATCCATGACGTTTTTAATTTGAACGGTTGCCTTCGTTGCGGTACCGGTACTACCTATCGATTCCCGTGTCGAGGTGGTCGTCGTGATACGCAACCTTTCTATCTCGTGCTGTCTCTCGCGTTCGCGCTCCTGTCTCTCGCGTTCGCGCTCCTGTCTCTCGCGTTCGCGCTCGCGTTCATCAATGAGAATTTCCTTGGTCGCATTAGCGAGTTCCCGCACAACATCCTCCTCATATTGCGCGCTATCGACAATTATTTGTTTTAGTGCAACAACCGTTTCATCACCAGAAAGCGTTTCCCCCATCTCTGTGGCCACTCGAACCAACACCTCCTTCCTGAATCCCGCAAGATACGCCATACTGCCTGAATTAATCCTGGCGAGTACAAAAAGACACACTTACGTACAGGGAGCCCACGGTGCCGCTTGCACTCTGGTGACTTGGTTGAGTCGTGGACACGTGTAGACGTCGGTTCTTCCTTCCTTCCTTCCTTCCTTCCAGACCTGGACCAGTCTTCGTTCTTGATGCTCCCGTTGCTGCCGCACGATTTAATGTTTCCTCGCGCGTCACTAGTTCCTCAAAAGCTCCAGCTCAGTTCTATTACTGCGGCACCTGTCATTGCCTGCATACGTAACCGCACTATTCACAATTTCGACACTTGCTGCCGTATTCAATGTTAATTCTCACTACTCTGCGTGAATTACTACACTCACTATCGCGTGGATGTCCAATGTCACTGCTACCATTTACTGTTTGAATGGTTGCCAATGCGAAACAGTTCGTTTTAACCGCTGCCACCATTTAATGTTTGAATGGTTGCCATTGCGTGAAAGTTCGTTTTAACCGCTGCCACCATTTAATGTTTGAATGGCTGCCACCGCGTGAAAGTTCGTTTTAACCACTGCCACCATTTAATGTTTGAATGGCTGCCACTGCGTGAAAGTTCGTTTTAACCGCTGCCACCATTTAATGTTTTCTCGTCTGTGGCGTCGTCGGGTGCGAGTAACTCACAGACACGGAGTTGTTTATACAGTTTTATTACAAGATATTTACAGTATATACATACTCCCTGGAAACGCGCTGCACTCCCAACACAGCATACCTCTGAGGCATTCCCGCCCCAGCCTGACACAAACCCCAGCGGCTTGGCGCCGCTCCCAGTCTGTGTCCCGTGGCAATCGCCACACCTCGCAGCCGAAGCTCACGAGAACCCCTGGCGGGTGAAATGTGCCTGCCGCACTCCGATCCGGTTCAGACTCGAATGACTCCGGCTGGTTACTTTCCAGCCGCCTCGCGAGGGGTCACGTGACAGACCTTACATGCCGGCGGCGTTCTCTCATCCCGGAATGTGGCCTGTTTGCAATTTGGAAGTCCAGCTGCACCGCGGCTGGACGCACCAATCAATTTCCTTTGCCCAGTTGACACCCGACTTCCGAGACACGCCCCCCCGAGGCGGGGCCCGCCTGTGGCGGCCGCCAAAGGACTGCCCCCCAGGGCCGGCCTCCGGCGGCCTTCCGCTCGCCGCCAAAGGACTGCCCCCGCCCCGTCGCTGGCCCTCCGACATGTGCTGACCGTCTGGCCCCTTGGCACGACGTTACAATTCTTACAAATTTTCTACTGATGAAATGTGTATCGACAGCTGTAAAATAGTAGACAAATGTATTTATATATTTTAAAGTTTACACCATCACTTCATTTGTTTAATATCACTAAATTTGGTCTATTGCAATCGTTCTGTAAATCAAATTTATGATTCAATTGTCGTTTATACTCTTACCTTTATGACCTATACCATATAATTTAATACCAAACTTTTGAACAAGTAAACACTGCTACATAAGCAACATCACACACTTTACCTTCTGAAACGCCTAAATTGCCTTCCTTTCTCTTTTTTTAAAATAGACTACTTATACGCCCGAAAATTAAACAACCCACTTACCAGCCCTGCGTGTATGATTTATGGCAATTTATACCCTTAAGTGCATCTATATTTTCGTTATGAAAACTGCCATGAATTTCTCTTTAGAGATACCCTTTTTCCTATTTTACCTGTATGCTTCATTTTTATGCCCATTTTCACCTCTGTTCCGTCACCATTATCGCTGTGTTGAAAAAGTATTCCCATTCGTGTAGTCTTTAAATTAATTGTACAAGCATACAATAAAACTATCCTTCGCTAGTATTGTGTCAAGTATTTATTGAAATAATGGCCATTCTCACTTTTGTCTTTATTGCTTTCCGTATTCGTTACTGTCAGTTCACTACTATTTCAGTAAATAATTTTGCAGAAATTTAATACACATTTTCAGATTGGCTAGATTTCTCACTTTTGCAATGATCACTTTCATCTTCTGAAGTTTACGCTTTACCACTTGAGAGACAATGAAGTGTATTTGAAACCTTCGTTTCGATACCGCTACTTTACCGGCAACTCCCAGCAATATAGTACTCTCAGCACGTCTCTAACCTCAGAGTATCATGAGTTATGTAAATATACCAAAGATTCCAATTTAATCTGACATTTCCATTGTTCCAAATTCGTTAAATTGGTTTTAACAATAGAGGCTTATGTTATTATAGTCACTGTAAAAGTAACCGTTTTAAAACGTTATTCAAGAGATTAGGAAATTATTCATTTCTTTCAAGAGTTCACAAAACTTTAGAACTTCAATTTACAAAACCACAGATCAAGAAAGTGTTTTGATCAAGAAAATAAATTTCTTGTATTATCACGCATTTCGTACCAAAATTATTCCCCTGAGAGAGAGAGGGGGGAGGGGAGGGAGGGAGGGAGGGAGAGGGAGAGAGAGGGAGATAGAGGGAGGGAGATAGAGGGAGGGAGAGAGAGGGAGGGAGAGCGACCGAGAGGGAGAGAGACCAACCTACCAACGCGCCTCTTAGCGGTCGCTAAATTCGCTGGAGGCAGTCAGTAGACAATAGCCCCTGCGCCGTCCCCTGAGGCGGCTCGGTGTACTCGGCGCAGCCTCGCGCCCCGAGCGGCGCCGCCGCGCCAACAGCCGCTGTGGCTCGCCCCTCCGCCACACAGCGCGGCCGAACTATGTCAGTGGGGCGGCGCGGGGGGCGCCCGGCCGCGCCCGGCCGCAGCCCCAGCGCAAACATTTTAATGGATGGCCGCCGCTTAATCCACAGGGAGGCGCGCGCGCGGGTGGGGAGCGGTCACAAAGAGGGGAAAGAGGGGTTGGAAGGGGAAGGGAAACGCTGGGAGAGGATGATATCGGCGAACGGTTTGGTTGGGAAGAGGAAGAGGATGAAGAGGAAAGAGAAGCACGTGGTGAGGGAACGAGGGAGGAGAGATACTACAATGGAGAAGCAAGAGGGGGAGAACGGGTTGGGGAGAAGGAACGGGAAAAGGTGGAAGGGAAATTATACGGAAACGGCCACAGAAAGGACTGGCGAATTGGTCGAGAACGAGGTAGGGAGGGAGAGGAGAGCAAAGACTGCAGAGAATGGGAAAGGCATGTCAGGAACGATGCTCGAGGACAAACGGAGGGAGATGAACAGAGAGAATCAGGGAGAGAGTAGAGTGAGCACGGCTGAGAGGGAACCGCAAAAAAAGAGGAATGAGAACGTAGAAGAATAGGGTTGGAGCAGGTACGCAATGGGATGGAGAGAATTGACGAGTGGACAAACGCTTTACGATAAAGCTTAGGCAAGAAGTAAAAACCGCACTGGAGTAGAGTTTATTGAGATCTGGAGTAGAGGGGAAGATAGAAGAGAAGTACGTCGGAAAAAGAGACGCAGAAAATGGAGGATATGAAAGAGCAAGGATGATGGAAGGACGCCGGAGCGGGAAGATGTAGGATAGAAGACGAAGGACGGTGGAAAAAATTGTCAGCGATGGCGGAGGATTAGAGGAAAGGATGACAAAGAAGTAATGTGGTGTAAAATAGCAGGAAAGGATGACAGAGAGGAATAGGGATGATAGAGATATATGGCGGAGGATAATTTTAAACAAGAATTTGGTGGAGGAAGATGGCTATGTTGACATAATTATAGCGGAAGATTACATAAAAGTATGTCATAAGCATCGGAGGAGTATGGGAAAAAAGGATGGCAGAGGAAGATGGAGGTGAATGTGACAGAAGCATACTGAGGAATGTGACGGTGTTGACATAATGATAACGGAGAATGAGGGTAAACGGCAAGGGCTGGAGCGGTGAGTAGGGGTCGGGCCGGGTGGTAGGGGAGGAAGCGGACGAGGTGCGGACCCGTGGCGGCCGAGGGCGCGCGGTGACAATGGGGTGAGGACTGCGGAAGGGCGCGGGGCGGACGTGAGGGTCTGCGTGGCTGTGCACCCGAGATTCAGCGAACATCGCTTTCTCTGCCCACCGCACCCCAAACCCACGGCGCTACCCTTCCCTACAGCAGTTCCGCCAGAGGGCGAAAACTCCCTGCGAGGTAGGACTGGCCTCCAATTCTGGCACTTTACCTTTGTCACACTTTCTTTGTAAAAAGTGTTATATTTTCGTTGATGTATTGATAGTTATTTGACTTTTATATATGACGCTAAATGATATCATAAAGTTGTATTTTATGTGAACTAGTTAGATCATATTGTCTGTCGGGTTAGTGTTCTTCTTCATTCAGGGATTAGAATTTTCATCTGCCCCTTCTCACAAGATTAATAATTTGTTGTGATGTCTTTTAACATTTCTTCTTCTACTGTTTGCTGTTACTACTTTTTCTAGAGAGTGATTTTGTTTCTATGAATTTTGTTTCTATTCTATATATCTAAAGTTCTTGAGCAATTAATTTTGTAAAGCAAATCAAAGCAAACTTATGTGCAATGAGAAATTAAATCTTATTTCAATGTCCACAATTTTTAAATCTTGATAAAAAAAGCATTTATTATTTGCGGACAGTTTTAGGTAAATGTTTAAATGGATAATGACATAAGAACATCACTTTTATTATCAATTTGCAATATAGTCATTAGGGATTTTGTGCAGCAATTAATTTACAGCAATCGACTTCAGACTTGAGTCGCTGCGCAAGGACAGTCCGAGTTTTGCATGAGCAGATAATAAAGAGTGATATAGAATGGTCGAGAAATTGTTGTCGATTGCTGTTCAGTGTTGTATGCTAGGCTGTACATGAAGTCCATATTAATTTACAAGGAATGCTGTAAGAATTTACATTACGCATATGTTAGATTAAATATGAAAATTCTAATCGCTGATTCTTCGAAAATTCTGATTTCCTCCACATTTGAATACATAGTTTTACATTCCCACAACACAGTAATATTACGACTTCCAAACTTTCTTCATCATTTTAATATTTCCTTTCTCACAGAATACTTCTTCCCGCGTCCAGCGTATTTCCCTTCCGCACCAAGATAGAACACGTGGTGTGAGTGCGAGCCACCGCAGCAATGCTACGCGCCCCTCGAATATGAAGGGGGAAGGGGCAAACATATGCAGTGCGACCTAAATTATTCGTGCGAACGGGGCCAGCGGGCAGCGGCCGTGTCACCGACCACTCTTTGCGTCGTCACGTGCACCACATCGCATTACCCCCTCCCCCCACCCGCGCCGCCCACTCGCGCCCCCTCAACGAGCAGCGATGCGCTCCTCGGAAACACCCACCAGAGGGCGGGCGCCCAATGTTTCGGCTGGCTGCGCGCGTCTTGTGCGAAATCCAGAGCAAAACTAATTTGCGTTTGATAGCAATGGAAAAGAAAGAGTACAATGAGCTGTAAAGAAGAAGAGTATGCGCATTGAAAATATTTACTTTAATGAGCTACCATATTAAATAAATATCTAGCAATATTATTACAACATTTCCAATCTAAAAGCTTAAGAAAATTTGTAAATGCTCCTTGGTACGTGTCAAACGCCACAATACACCGAGACAAAAGACAACAATAAAAGAAGAAATTAACAAACCAGCGCAAAATACTTACGACTACATAACCATCAAAATACTCTTGCCATTAACTTACTAAACAATAGTGACTTCACCAGACGACTTAAACGATATCGTTCTCTAGATCTAACATATCGACTGTAAATTGTTGTTAATCTGAAAAAGTGTAATATTAGGAGTATGGTCAATGGACCTTACTCCTCTCATGTTATTAAAATTGTATGAATTTTTTCCCAAATGTTTATACCTGAACAAATTGCAAAATAAAATATTATTATAAAAGAATATAGCAATATTAATCACAACAATGATGGCGCAGCGTCGTCTACAATGACCAAGACAAGACTGTTATACTTCAATTTTTTTAACGCATTTCGTAAATCAGCTGTTGATGGTGTCATCCAGTCGGGAGTTTAAATATCTTTAGAGTGACATCGCAGTGAGTCGGAGACGGGATAATCTATGTGATCTTAATTGGTCTTCTGACTTGTGTGATAGTGAATGTAAGTGTGAGAGTATGTGGGTGGTTAAGGAGGAGAGGATGAAGAAAGAAACTTAAAGCCTAGGACAACAATCCTGACTCGTTTGTGGTATTGATTCGAGAAACCACTGAGTACTACCGATTACTGTGTACTCCGAGTACCCGAACGCAGAAATTCCCAGTCAGCCAGGGACTGAACACCTCTTGGCTGTCAAGGGCGTGGAAAATCATTATCCGCCTGAGACTTTCGGGACGCGCGGCAAAGGACAGCAAATGTTGTTGCGGAGCTACAATGGGAAGGGGCTGGAAAGTTGGGGGTGTACAAATATGGACGGAACAAAGGCGGAGCATGGTAGAAAAAATGGTTGTTAGAGACGAGGCGAAGATGCGACAAAGAGAAAAAGGCGCAGCGAATTAGTGGGAAAAAATTGGAGGGGCGGATGGCAACAGAACTAGATCCAGGGGTGTGCACTCGGTGCGGGGATGGACAACTTTTAGTGTAGAGAGAGTACAGAAGAAAATGGTAAAGGAGGGAATGAGAGCAATAAATGCGAAGATGGCTCCATAGAGTGGGTCCGAATGGGATGGTCTAAAAAAGCATGTTGAAGCAACTTGTTTGGTAAATAATACCCGAGATGTAAAAATATAAGTGGAATGGTTCCGCGATATTTCGAGAAAGCGCTGCCAGAGAAGTATTACTGAAATGTTAGTGGATTGATTGGTTCATTACTTCGTTATGATTAGTGAGTGTTTGCGGGTGCGCACTGTTACGATCATTAGTCATATGTGAGGGCATTGTTGACCACCGAAAGAGTGACGGTGATCTTCTCACGTTGAGTGGTGACATCCGGCACCGATCTTCACGTCGGCTAGCTCGGTTTTTCCCATCGAGTTATCTCGCAAAACCTAGACACCGCCCCTGCAGGGACAAGCTTTAAGCTCCTGACTTGTCTCCCGCCTCGGAAAACTTCCGATCAAACCAACAATCGGATGCTAGAGTTGCCCTCCAGACAGCGACTGAGCTAGCTATTCTAGTTAGTATCGAAAATCCTGCCACCGTCAAGACTCGTACTCATACAGAAACCCTGAAGTGACATACATTAGTTGATGCTCTGAATCCCCTCCGCAGGTCAATTTTTGAGAAAGATTACCAAAAATAGCGACGTAAATTAATGATGAAGGATAACGGAGGATAAAGATAACGGTGATCAGCGGCGGAGAAGGAGAGCTGAGAAGCAGCAATGCGAACATCGATGCAGCTTCGCTGAACGACCCGGCTCGGCGAGATCGCCCTCGGAAAAGCCCACTTACGTTTCCGCCCATTACCTAAAACGCTGCAAATCAGGAAATACGAACGATTCGTACTGCCCGCTTTGGGAGTTTACTCTTTACACAGTCGCCGCGTTTAGGGATGAACCGCCGTACTTTCTGCGTACGCACCACCCCCTCTTCTGGCCGCCCCGCACTCGCATCGTTGGCCGGCCGGCCCGGCCCGGTCGCTCGCGCGCGGGCGAAACCCAATCACGGCGCGTTCTGTTTGGCGAAAGCGGAATTTGCATATCGTATCCTGTTTCCCCGTTAAGGTGCTAATTTTTTTATCTCGTTCGGGGGAACAATTGCCATAGTCGGTCCTCGCACGGGCTATCTGATGTTCCGTGCAAACAGCACCGGAACAAAGTTACCTCTTGGAAACGGTCCCGGAATGATATTGTTTTAGTAATATTTGATACGCGTGCGGTCGGTGCGGGTTGGAGGGGTGACGGGTGGGGAGGAATAAAGGAGGAGTGGGATGGAAGCAGGTGGGGGTGAACGTTGGGGGTTTGACGCGTTTGGGTTGGGCGGCGCAGGCGGTTGGGTGTGCTGCGGTAACGGTGGGAGTAGGCGTGGGGGATTTGAGGGGAGAGTCAGCGGTGGGACGCGAAAGGACATGGGGGCGGTTGCGGTGGCGTTGGCGATGAATTAGGTGTCGAAGGCGGCTGGACCGCAAGGGTGGGCGTCATTGATTGGAGTAGGTAGTCAGCGGTGGGACGGGTGAGACAGGGTGGCGGGGCGGTAGGATTGGCGCGGGTGGAATGGGAGACTGAGGTCGCTGCGTGGGTGGGGGTGATGGTGAGCGCGGGGGATTGTGGTGGGGGAACGGCTGTAAGAGGAAGTCATGCGGTAGGTGCGGATGGCTGGGATGACGAAGACGACTGGGACAACGTGGGTGAGGGTGCGCATGGTGGAGTGAAGCAGCTGCGGAATGGTAGAAACAGGGTGGCGGGGGTGGAGGGGTTTGTGCGAATGGTTTGGGAGGCGAAGGAGTCGGTGAACCTGTCGGTGGGAGTGGCGCGGTGCATTGGAGAGGGGCAAGCAGGTGGGTTTGGAATGTTGAGGTTGGCGAGGATGGATTGGGTGGCGAAGGCGGCTGTGTCAGCGGGGGTTACGGAGGGGATTGTCTCGGTTGATTGAAGTAGGTGGTCAGAGGAGGGACGGCAGAGGTAGGGTGGGGGCGGTAGGAATGGCGTGGATGGATTGGGCGACGAAGGTCGCTGCGTCGGCGGGGGTGCTGATGAGGGTGAGCGCGGAGGAGCGGCTGTAGAAGGGAGTAATACGACAGTTGCGGATGGCTTGGATGACGAAGCGACTAGGGTGGTGGTAGTGACGGGAGTGAGCTAGATTCGAGAGGGGAGTGCGGCTGGGGGCGAGAGTAGGGGGATGGGCGAGGATGGCTTGGATGACGAAAGCAACCGCGGCGGTGTTTACAGTGGGGTGGGAGTGGTTCGGTGTGAGGAGAGCGGCTGCGGTTGGGGGTGGTGGGGATGGCTTGAGTGACGCAAAGGCGGTTGGGTTGGCTGTGGTAACTGTGAGGGTGGGCGTGGTAGACTGGAGTAGGGAGTGCGACGGGGGTGGGAGTAAAGAGGCGCAAAGGCGACTAGGTCATCGGGGGTAAGGGTAGAGGCGGGCGGGGTGGGAGCAAAGGGGTTGCTGTGGGCGACGGCGGCAGCAGGGATTTCGGGGGCCACCCGGGCAGCGGCGGTCGCCAGGGATCCTCGTCCATATTTGTGGAGGGCCGGGGCCGTTGACCTGGGCGCTGTGTGTGCTCAGCAACGGCCACCGGTACGTGCAGTGTGTGGAGAGACACTCTGAGTTATGGCCTCGGGAACATAAAGATAGAGAGCTCAGGTAACATTCGCCACAAACGCAAGATGTGTGTGACGAGGACAGAGGACATGTTGCCCCAGGTTTGGTGTAACTAACCGCTAGTGTGATACAACAGGGATTAATTTGTTAATTCGTAATTTGATAACTGCTGTTACTGTTTCAAATGAAAGCTAATTTTAGTAGACGAACTGGATTTAGAAAACGAATGTTAAAATGCGTATGATAAAAAAGTTGATTACGAAATTCTTCTAAATAGTCTGCATTTCGTTAATAAGAACATCGTTTAATAATTCAGGAAATAATATTCCTAATTATCTTTGGAGGACTGTTTTGAAATTAATTTGAGCTTTTCAATGCCACATATTTAATTTAACTTCATAATAAATATCAATGCATATGGTTTAAATAATTTGCTATAAAACTTGATAAGAAGTAAGAGACATGGGTTTAAGAAAAATCTTAATGTTTCTCTAAATATTTCAAAATTTTCTTTTCCAAAATTATTTTACCTCAGATGAATCAATCAATAAGCAAACGGTACTTCATTAATCCAATGGAGAAAAATATGTCAGAATAATTAATTTTAACATTACTGATAATTGTATTAAAAACGGTTAAAATAACAAGAAACATCGTGCATGCTGGCACATCAACTTATAGGTACATCGTGGTCATGAAAATATGCGTGGAATATGATTTAAATATGACGGACATCATTAAATGAGAGTGCAGATACTTTCCGGAAGATTACAAACCTTTCCTTCCCTTCACGATTGTGTGAAAGTTGAATAATCTTTAATATGCAAGAAAGTGAACGTAAAATGTAATGTGTAAATTGCTTTGCTATAAATAATTTCTGAGATGCAGTGTAGTTTGTGACATACCTGAAAATTTCGAACTCTGACTTACAGTAAACTAAAAGGTTCACCAATTATAATGAAAGCGTTTATTCACAGGAGACAACATTTCAGTCATGATTCTGCGACCTGGCATTTTGCCCTCAGGAAGGTCATATGTTCACTGACTTTTATTATTTATATTTGTTAATTGTAATAAATCTATGTATGATATATTATATTTGTAAGTTGTGTACAATACACACATTTGTAGTGTACATCAACTTATCATAACGTATTTCAAGAGAATGGTCAATTTTATATGTGGCAAAAGTATCTGCTATATCTAAAATTAATTGAGTGTAAGAAGTCTGCTTTTCACTTAAAAATGCTGAAATTAAAAATAACGAAGACATCAATATGACATCATCTATTAAATTTTAAATTGTTTTTGACTCGTTTATGAAACTTCATTTTCATAATTGTATGTCTATAAACAGAAGAAACGTGCAGAACACCAATATTAGTAAACTTGTAATGGTATTTTGGTAAACACTCGAATAACGCTGATGCATGAAAAAGTGTTTTGTCTCGATATTATGATTTTATAATGCCTACAAAAGCAGCATAATTGGCGTTGTAACGAGATGATTATTGGAAGTATTCAATTTGGAGAATGAATATTGAAATTAAAAAGTAAAGCAGCAAATGTTCTGCAAGGAAATGCCTTTTGAAATCCGCTCATAATATTATTCGAACATGTATACATTTATCTGTAATAACATATGAAATTTGAATCATTATTTGTTTAAAGAAATTAAACATTTTGACATAGTCTATTACAGTTATTTCATTTTCTATTCTCCTTCTACCTCTTTCTAAGTCTTCCATTTGCTCGACTTTGAAGCTTTTCTATGTGAGATATTCTTTATCTTTGAACATATCGAAATGTACAGAAATGAAAAGTTGTTTAACATTAATATATCTCGGTAATTAATTTTGAGAAGGAATTATATAATTTATAGGAATAGAAAGATGCTGTTAATCCGGGGAAAAAACACAAGAATCTAAATTCAAAATACCTAATTTTTTAAAAACCAGTGTAAAAAGGTCATACATTTTGTGACCATTGACATCTTCGCCGCTCACCTGCAACCATTTCCCTGACCGCGACATCTTCATGGTCGCCGGAACGGGCCGCCGTGTCCTGAAATCACTCAGCAAACGCTCTGCAGCTTGAACAATCCAACACGTGAATGCGACATTTGATTGATTCAGGGCGAGTTTATTTTCTGAGTTTCTTGTATCGGGAACTGTATGGTGTATTCACATATCTATTGAATAAAATCAGGACGAAATAATGACACTTATTACCACCGCAGCCGCGAGTCATTCGCAGACGTGCGGTCGCTGATATTATACATACGCTAGTTCGTTGCGGGAATCTTTTGAGTTTTCGAAAAACTTCATTGGACGTCATTGGAAGCACATTTACTCAGAAATATAATACTGTTTACGAATTATTGGAAATGTGCATATTAACGGCGTGGGAGATCTTTTCAAAATACATTTATGTAAATTTTGAAAAACAAGAACATAACAAAAAAACTAAATTAACTTTATGGCATATTAAAGATGGCAATTAGCACTACTTGTTCCAAATGTCTGAAGAAAAAGTTTGGAGCCTTTTTGAGAAAAAGCCGTTTGAGCATTACTGAAAATGCAAAATTTTGAGCTAGGTCACCGAAAAGGTTGAGTTTTAGAAAATCTTTATATGACCTCATTTAAAGCACATGTATCCATCAATATAATAAAAAGGACAAGTAGCCGCCGCATCTGGAGGCGCCGCAACGCCGTGCTGAGGTCATTGGCCTCTCCCACCTGTGAAGGAAGGAAGGAAGGATCTGTAGTGTGTTTGCTGGTACGCCTGTCTCTTGCGAGACTCTTCGTCCAGTTTTGTCTTCTTCCGGTGTTGTGTTATGAACGTTGCGACTCCTCTCCCCCGTACAGGGACGGGGATTGGGAGTCGGGGAGAGAGGGAAGTATAGGGTGATTTTTTGTTTAGGGGTTTTGGTAGTAGGGGAAGGGGAGGGGAATGGATTGAGGAAAGGAGTGGGATGGGATATAGGAGGGGTTGGGAAAAGGTAAGTGTTGTTCTTTGGTCCGTCGTGAGTTAGTGTTTAGTGCGTAGTTTTATGTCGTTTGTCGGTTATTCTATGTCCACCCTTTGGCCTAGGTAATGGGAGGGGGGAGTTGCAGGATATCAAGGGGGTGTTTTTTCCGTGTGTGTCTGGGGGGATTACGGAGAATATAGTGGTGGGGTATGATTATATTTCTGAATTGGTGATTGGTAATGAACTTTTGTATGGTTTGGACTGAGGAATTATAGAGGTAGGTGAGTATGTGGGGCATATTGTATTGGTCTCTAAGGTTATTGAAGCGGGTTAGCGGAGGGGGGCGGAAGATAAGGCGGATGACTCTCTTTTCGGCGACAGTGAGTTTTCTATAGTTAATTATTGAAGTATTGAACCATGTGGGATGGGCGTAGGACAGGGTTGGATGTGAAGGATGCGCTTGCTGACGGACAGCCTGGCGCGCCTCGCTTCTGATCATGTACGCGTGCTCTGCGAACGCCCTCATCATCGCAGTGCGGTTTTAGTGCGATGTCTCACACCTCAAGCGGCTCATCTGCACCCAATGCAACATCTATTTAACAGTTTAATAACACACGATATAGGGTGTCTAGGCACTCTGTCGCGCATTTATCTCATTTGGAAGCCGGCGTCTTTTTTCTCCGGTAACCCGCGTACGTTATCCGTCGAGAGCCAGCGTCTTCCTTAGTGATTCCGTTAGCGTCAACTGCTAAGGTGATTATTCCCGTAAGTGTAGTGCGTATTTTTTTCTAGGACAGTAGCGATGATCCTTTCCTGCTGAATGGTGAGATCCGGTACCGACCTACCGTCAGCTACCGGGGTTTTCTTCATCCAGGTATCTTCCAACAGCGGGGTACCTCCTTCAGCGCAGACAAGCTCTAATCTCCCGACATGTGTGGTAGTGTTGTGCATGAAAGTGTAAGTGTATGTAAGTAAGGGGTGAGGATATGACAAGGAAGAGGAAGGAAAGATCGCGTGCGGACCTTGACCGGTTTGTTAGGGTACTGCTCAGGCATTCGAATGCTGTTAATTGAAGAAACCACAGATAACTACCGATCAGAGTAGCCGTCCGGTAGAATTCTTCTCCAGACAGTGTCTCTGTCTAGCCAGTGTCGAAAATCCTGCCATAGTCGGAACTCGTACGTATGCTAGAACCTCCCGGACAGAGACATGGCAGTGACATCAATTCATGCCCTGAGGTACTTATTTTCTCCTCTGGGCACCCCCACGTGTCAGCCTCCCAATGTCTTGCGTGATGAATTCCCTTCTACACTTGTCAATGTCGTAGACGGTGGACTCGTGGCCATGCCAAAGTGCTTTTGCGACCAGCTGCTGGTGTCCGAGGCGTCACAATTTATAAACGGATTTTCGTCTCAATTTTTTATCTAATGCGATGATTTATTTCTCATTTTCATATCGCAAGAGAAAATATCTTCGTGTTATGGAATTTCGCATTCATATTTTGTTTATAAAGTTGGCATTAATTAAAAGCTTGATAATTTTGATATCAAAATAATTATTTGGAAAATATTATTTAAAACTCTTCCTAATATACAAGGTGGTTCAAATATGACCGGGACTGATTTTTTTTTACGAAATACTTTATTAGCAAAAAAATATTTGTACATGTCATTCTTCAAAGTACTCCCCTCCAGATTCTATACATTTTTTCAACGTCCTGGGATCATCCTAATGCCCTTTTCATAAAAGTCTTTTGGTTGTCGGCATATCCACTCCCGAACACTGTGGATGACTGCGTCATTATCCGCAAATCGCATGCCTTGCAAATGTGATTTAAGCTGTCCAAAAAGGTAAAAATCACTTGGGGCCAAATCTGGACTGTACGGCGGATGTGGTAGAAGGTCCCACTTCAATTTGCTGATGGTTGCCATGGTTGTTTTAGCAGTATGAGGCCGTGCATTGTCTTGAAGGAATGCTACCCGTTTCCCACCTCTCTTCCGTTTGGATCGGATCTTTTCTTTGATTTCTGTTTCCAAAAGTGCTGAATAATAAGCTGCATTGATGGTGTTAGCTTCTGTAAGAAAGTCTACATGGATAACACCCATCCAGTCCCAAAAAAATGTTGCCATCACTTTTCCCGCCGAACGGATCTTCCGCGCTCTCTTGGGTTTTGGAGAAGAGGCGTGTCGCCATTCACGTGATGCCTGCTGGGACTCAGGAATAAAATAGTGAACCCACGTTTCATCAGTGGTTACAATGGACTTCAAAAATGCATCTCCTTCATTTTCAAACCGCATTAGAAGAACACTGGCAGCTTGCATGCGCATTAATTTGTTCTCGTCCGTCAAAGTGCGTGGAACCCACCTAGCATTCACTTTTCTATATTTTAGGTGTTTTTTTATCATGTCTTCTACACTACCCACACTGATGCCAATTACTGACGCAACTTCTTTGATAGTGATGCGCCTGTTCTCACAAATAACCGCATTAACACGATCAATGTTTGTTGGGGTTTTGGATGTTCGCGGCCGACGATTATGAGGTTCATTCTCAACGCGCTCTCGTCCCTCTCTGAAACACTTACACCATTCAAACACACGGGTCCGTGAGAGGCACTCTTCCCTGTACTGTTTTTTGAGTGTCTGCAAAATTTCCGACGGTTGAACGTTTTCTCCAACGAGAAATTTGATGATAATGCGTTGTTCCACGCACCGCGGCACCTTTTGTTCACTCATCGTTCTAGCAAGACCCAGACGCGACTGAACAGGTTCTAACCTGCAAAGGAGGGAGGTGGGTGGTTGTGGCTAGATTCTCTCCAGGCGGCGCAGTTAATGCGTATGTCGGGGTATTTGCAAAAAAATCAGTCCCGGTCATATTTGAACCACCTTGTATTATACTAGAAGTATTTCACGAACAAGAAATGACAAAATTAAACATATATAATAATAATTCATCATACATAATAGTACACAATTTTATTTCCTTTTTACTCAAAGCAGTTTTTTTGAATTCAAATTTTCATTTTGTATGAAAAACAGGTTCTTTTATGACTTGTTAATCTTCTAGGGGATCTCGAAACGACTTTATAGAAACCATTTAGAGGGGATTAGGACAGATTTTGATCTATTTGCAATTTCTCAGCTGGTTGACACATCTCTTGCAGGAATCCAATCTTGTTTCTATAACATATGTTATGGTTATGTAGACAGAATGACTTCTGAGAACATAACAATATGTGAGACGAAGATTACGTCCACTGTGTTACCAGACGTCATTCGAATTTTGTGAAGAATCAACAATCTCTTGGTTTGTTACGAGATTCCGTATTCGAAGTCGGAGGTGGTACTGCTTAATCAGGCTCAGTGAAGTCAATGACCTTGATCACTTGGTACCGCAAGTTCTTGGATGGGTAACAGTCTGGGAACAGACAGACGGACAGACAGACGGATACAGACAAGTTGCTGCCAATTTTTATTTCGATATCTAGGACCCACAGTCCATGGATACTAACTACACGTTTTAGAGGAAGTAATTTATATATATATATATATATATATATATATATATATATATATATACACACATTATTACACATATATAATATATTTATATATGTGTAATATATAATGGAACAAGATTTGTGAAGAAATTCCTTACGAGGGTTCACCAATAAGTGTTTTATCTAAACAATTTTTCGTTTTCCTGCGCATGAATACAATACATTCTCTTAATGGCAAGACGGGAAATTAAAAATAATAAAAATGTACAAATCGATAGTTGTGTGAATCCCCTCTAAATTTTTTTATAATTTTAGCAGATAAAAATTGCTAGTAGCACAACTTACATCTACACAATTGCAAAAATGTGACATTTTGATATGTAATGGTTATTTTCAAAAATTCTTTCTCTTTTATGTCAAAAGGACTACAAGGTTACACTAAGCCTGATGTGTTTTTCTAAAAGAATATTTCGCCATCACTTTGACATCCATCACATACTTTCATCACATTTTCGTTTCGCTTTTGCGAGCAAATATTTCTAACTTTAAATTCACATAGCTCTCTGGTTGCCTTTGCGATGGGTCAACATTGAAAATCGAGAATTCATTGGATATTAAACCCAGAACAACGTCCCATAAAAGCAATCGTGAGAGTTAACTGTCTAGAGAACGTTCATGTTTTGTTTCCTTGGTCAATGAAATGAACTCTGGGATTGTGAAATTTTGGGGAATGGAATTCAAAATAGAATATTGAATGTTTAAGCACATTTTAATAAATGTGTCAACTGCAATATGTATTTTATTTTTGAACTATCAAATAAATTATTAAATATCTTTCTGAAACATAAAAGCGTTGATTCTACAAAAGAATGCAAATAAAAATGTCAACGCAACTCATATCTGTACATGAGATAAATAAAGAATGGATAAAATGAGATAATATTTTATTTTACACAATGATCTGATTATTCAAAAAATATATTACATTAAATTTCTATAAGGATATTTTTCATTGCATACAAAATAAACAAGTCCTAAAATTCCGTTAATGGTCACTTCTGAATATATCTCTCTGATTTGAGGAAATTTACAAAACTTCATGGTACGCAAAATTGTCCATGTTATAAAATATGTGCTCCTATTTATTTGGCAAGGAGAAGTTTTACGTCATAAACTGTAATATGCATGAAAGTTTATAACAGAAAAGTAAAATATTAAAGGAGATTCTACCTACTGAAAAGCACCACATATCTCACCTGATACCACTTCATGTTCGAATCGTTGATCACAACTACGGGCGTTTCAACAACCTACCAAATCACTCTTCCTGTGGCCACATCTATTACCCGTGCAAGTAAAGGCGTACTTCATGAATCCGGAATGAGCGAACAAACAGCCCGGAAGGCGGAGGGAGGGAAAGAAGGGAAGCAAAAGAAAGACAAACACGCCGCTGCCGGAGCGTAGCAGCGGCCGTGGAGCACCGCTGGATGCGGGTCAGCGCGGCGCCCGCGGGTCGAACGTCCGAGCGGGGCGGGGAGGGGAGGGGAGGGGAGGGAAAGGGAGGGGAGGGTGGCGCATGACGCCAAAGCCACCGCGCTCCAGGGCTAATGGAATGCCAGGCGACCCGGCGCGCGCGCGCGCTCGCCGAAGCCGCCTCCGCCGCCCCCGTTGTCCCCGCCGCCCACACCGCCCTTGCGGCTCCCATCGGCCCCGCCATTCCCGTCACCCCCGCCGCCCCCGCCGGAAACGCCGCCCCGCCGCCCCCGCCGCCCCCGCCGCCCCCGCCGCCCCCCGCCGCCCCGCCACCCTCGCCGTCCCACTGTCCCCGCCTGCCCCGCCTCCCCACACCGCCCCCGCCGCCCGCGCACCAAACACCAGAAAATTTTCTGATAATGGTCCTAAGGACAACGAACCGTGAGCGATCTTTCCTTCCCCATCCTTTTCCCTAACACACATGAGACGTTCGCTTACGTGTACTACACTCGCTGGAAGAGCAGTCTGAAGTTGGAAAATCCTGCCAGCCGACGAGTAGTCGGATATGAACCTCACGTCCTAGCAGGAGGAAAACATGAACTACACTTATGGGACTAAATGCTCAGCTGTTAACGTTTGCGTAATCACAACCGTCTCCTCAATCCTCGTCACTTTGCGCTCGGGACCTCGCATTATTCACCGCCTCCCCATTCACCACCAACCCACAGCAGTCCCCTCCAACGTCATCCTGACCACTCACATCACCCGCACCGTCATTGTCACATCGCCGTCGCAACCACCCGCGCCACTCCTCACACCGTCTCCCCGTCCATGACCAACTCTGATCGCTACCCAACCACCTTTCTTCACGTTATCACCCCAGCCGTCACTTCCATCGCTTCTACCGCACCCTCCCTCCACTGCCGCCATTCTTGCACTCCCAGCACTATGGCTTCAACCGCCCCAACATCCAACATCGCTCCCGTCAAGCGTCTTGAAAATGCCGCATGCAACAAAAAGGTGTGTGTGTGTGTATGTGTGAAGCTACCCTCCTATGCGCCCTTTCTTTATTCTAAAATTGTCACTAATCAAGTTAATAGTTGCAGTTCATATCAGTAAATAATTCTGTCGTTAATTATCATACATTTTAGTACATCACAAATAAAATTAATATAAATTGTTTTATGCTACATAATTTACTTTTGTTTATAGTACATTGTGGGAGGAGTTGTCGCAAGCGTTTCGTAATTATTTCGCGGGTTAAAGCGCGCATTACAGGTGCTTTTCAGAGGGACAAAAGGTATTCAGAATACTCCAATCTTAATGTAATTTACGGGCGCCCCTTTATACCTCTGTCGCCTTTTCCCTCTAACGTACTACATTCGCCGCCCCCGGCCCAACCGCCACATCCAATGACACATCACCTCTTGCCCCATGCACACAACATCGTCGCCGCCACTACCATTACAATCACTGCCACGCCAACCAAAAACCACCATCACTGCCTCGAACAATCAAAGATATTACAAACCAGGCAAAACTCCATCAGTTAAAACTGTTATAAACAAACTCATTTCAATTTAATATAATGCATCCATAGCATAGATAAGAACATAATAAAACCCACAATTACTTACGCCAGCCCCATATGGATAAATAACGCCAATACAAATATCCGCAAACACCAAATCTTTCAAAACCAATTTATGAGAACGATTACTAACGCCCTGTCGTTCATTTTCAATAATCTGCTTCACGAGGAATTCAAAACAGAACTATTAGATCGTTACATAATATACCTTGGCACAAATTTCTATCATAACATTCATCAAATCCCAGTACTCTCCGAATTCAGACTGAGAAAAACCCAAACCATAGAACCAGAATCTAATATATATATATATATATATATATATATATATATATATATATATATATATATATATATATTATGTATATTCCAAATCCAATTCACAAGCATAGAACTAGATTAGAGGACCCATAATGGGACTTCTCCCTATTGTATAGTATGTAAGCTTAAAATAACAGTAACAAAAAAATTATATAAAGTTTAAATAGCTACCTATGTATTTACCGTCTGAAAAAAATGAAAATAACTGCCTGGAACTCCATTAAAGCTATCCACCAGCCACAATGCGCCATCTACGCCATCCATCGCCTTCTCCACCTCCACCTCACTCGCTCTCGCACACACACTGCCCCGTCTCACTGCTGCCACCGCCGCCGCTAGCGGTACTGCGCGCCGCGGGCTAATTACGGTATTTTATTACCGTTTAATTTCGTCATGGATTTATAGATCCGCCGCTCCCACCCCCGCCACGCCCCTCCCCAGCGGCGCCTCGCGTGCGTCCTCATCCGCGTCCCCGTCCCGTTCTCGCCCGCCTGGCCGGTCGTTGGGCGCGGATTTGCGGATTTGTGCGCTGCGTCACCCCGCCCGGATCACGCAACGCGGGCAGACTTCCCTTCCTCAGGCCTCGTGGAGGAGGAGGTGGAGGTGGAGGAGGGCAAACGAGCTCTAGGAAGGTCCTGCGAACGGCTTTTACGATCTACTCTGTCGATAGCTTTTTTGAAAAATGTTGCGTTCGAGAACGGAATAGACCGAGAGCTATTGGTGGGAGTGCAATTAAAGAGAAAAGCATTTTGTACATAAAAGCACTACCATTGTGGGTCTCTTCCATTGTTTTTAACGAGGACTTTGAAATTGATATCTGTTTTTGAAAAAAATATCCAATTTTCTTTTAATTCATTTCATTAGTTGAATAAATGATAAATTATTTACTTGATAAATACTATTTAAAATTGCGATTTATTACGTATAATTTAATTATTTATATTGTCTGTAGTTTGCTAATAAAAAGACCCGTCAATGTGAATGGTTATATAAAGAGATTAGAATGGTAACTAGGTAAGTCACATTATCACATCAGCAACAGTAAGTCTCTTGTTGATTTTAAATGTTATTATCTCGATTTTTGCTATATTTATCTTCTCTTGATAATGGCTAAGGCTTATCGTAAATTTAAAAAAGACATATACACCAACAAAGTAATTCACACATTCATCAAAATCAAAATTTTAACATTTATGAATAGAAGCAGGCTTCCCGTAGCTTACCTCTTTAGCGCCTCAAGAAATTCATACTCGTATTATGTAGACTACATAAAAAATCTGTTAACCGATTTTAAGTATTCAAAAGTTAATTAAAATACACTTAATTATACTCAAATTATAACACTATAATAGTGGCGTTTCGTGAGAACATAAAGAATCCTGAAAGTTGGTGGTGCAGCATTTCACTTCATTAACACAATAGAACGCTCGTTTATGAATCTATCGGAAATGCCTCCAGGGACTTTTTCTAGAACAGAGAAGCCACCTCTACGGTGCGCCGCTGAGTTAATGAGCGCGCGATTCAATAGAATCGCTTTGCGGGCTGGTGGCCTCCATCGGCCTGGCTACGCTTTTAGTTGCCCTTTTCGCGCGTGCTATTTTGCGGAACTCGTAGGGATCGAAAATGCACAATGGCTGGCTCTGGCCTCTATTTCCAGGCTGAATCTCTCGTATGGTAACATTCAATGTCGGTTTGCTGTTAGTAATCATGAATAGACAGAATCGAGTGTGTGTGGTTACAATTGAGGTATGGTTATTGATCAAAGTGACTAAACTCTAAATGGAACAACGACATAATGACCAATAGATGCTTCAATGGGTATGAGTAAAAGTTAACGCATTATCTTAAATGAAAAAAATGAAAGTAATAATTTCAGTGCAGAAATTTTTTTATTTAACATTGATATAATCATTTCACTTTCATTCTTCCTCCGACACCTCAGGCATTTTCCAAGAATATTGTTAATAGTTTTCTAACGTTGTCTATCATTCTACTTATAGTAATATGATAATCTGCTTGTGTGGATGTGGATGTGTGTTTATGCGTTCATCTGTTATTTATGATTAGATCACTTTTTGTGTATCATTTGGTAGTTGCACACCTAGTTAATACATAATAGTGTTTTTTATTCACAGTATAATAACTTCATGGAAGACCTAAAGAGGCCAGAGTTATTTTAATCAAATATTAAACCACAAAGTATGACGTTATCCTAGTTAAAATAAATTACAAAATAATATAAAGTGCATAATATGTAGCGAAAATTGGTAAAATTCTTTTTTCTAGTTGACAAAGAAATCTTAATTGATAATGAAGCGTTCTAAATGTATTAGTTACAACCAACCGATTATAGTAATTCGTAGCAAAATACTAACATGACCTTACCTTCACATTCAGGTCTTAATTCGTGAAAGCAACAATCCCACTTGTTGTCCAGTTTATGTTGATTTTATGTTATTTGACTGCTTAAAACTTATAAGTTATGTAAAAGGAATCACCTATGTACATTACTAGTACTTGTTACCTCAGATAATTAATAGTGTAACTATATTTGGAATCTAATAAAGCAACCTCATACAGCTCTCAAATAGTGAAATGAACAACTGAAAGATTCCAGATCTTAAATTCACACTTCTATTTATCAGAGATACACACACGTACGGTCGAAATCACGTTTTAATTTTGCAGTATTTGACATAAAAATTGTGAGAATAGTCTGATTTAGTAACATTTGAAACACAGGCGCAGATCGACTTCCCGCATTACACTTGTGCATTGCGGGTTACCCTTGTCTCCTTGACTGAATTGAACAAACGTGAGACTATTCTGTACGCCTTTCCAAACCGATTAAATTCATCAAATATAGTAATACAAGAGAACATTGAAAACTGTAAGTTTTAAAATCATGACTTAACGGATCAACAAATAATGTTCGTGACTATTAACATTGCAAAATCAATTTAGAAAATGTATAAAACTGTTTGCGTCCAAAGGGAGCAGTAATCATGACTATCAAATCATAGTTTTGTTTACGACATATTTGCTTTATTGATGTATTAATATCACACATAGGCACACCAGGTACTGATTTGATTGAAAAAATCAACCATCGTTTGTGCAGGAATTAAGTTATTGACAAGGTACAACGTTATAGATTGTAATGAAAAACAAAATGTATCCTTGAATGCTCTTAACGCTTCTTGGCTCCTTCACGAAAGGCACTATGATTATAATTTTTTATTACACGAGAACTAATAGTTTCTTATATTTTTTTTACAAAAACCAATCATTTTCACCTGTTTCCATAATTCAACTTGAAAAATGAAGAGATCCCAGAAATTTAAAAAAACGTTCATAAAATATACTTCTCCCATACTCAGTCACACACATTTTTAAAGGTTTTTGGCATTAAAATAAATAAATAAAATGTGAAACACCAATGTTCTAAAAAGAATAAATAAATAAAACGAGAGTATCATTAAAAAAAATGTTAGTTTCATTAGCGTACGTTTACACAGAAATATTCTATCCATTTGGGTTTATTTATTAACAACTTGCTTGGAGATGTCATTATTAAAATTTTTGCATTGTACAAATAATAATTCTACTTGTAAAATATATTATTCAGATTTTTACGACGTATGTATATTAGTTTTACGCAATTATTTAACAGAAATCTACTTTACATTTACTGTATTTCGTGAATGCAAGTAACTTCTATATACTTCGTCTGTAACTCGTGCTGCAAAAGTGACACATTCAGAAGCCCACACTCCTTCATATATTTCCTTTATGTTTCTCGGAACAGATGTGCTGTTTCTATGTATCTGTCAGCCTTTCACCTGGGGTGTGTCGTTCGTGGAATTTGGTCTGCAGCGTACGCACGACCGTGAAGCTACCTTTAAAATATTACTTGCTTTTGGCAACATCTTCGGGGTGAAAGAATAAGAAACCGACTTCATCAAAGTGATAATAAATAGTTAAAGTCTTTTCTAAATATATTATTTTCGAGAACTTGTGAAATTAACGCGTGAAATCAGATTCATCAGTAACAAAGTACAAATTATAGATTATTATTGCAGAATGAAATTAGAAGACTAGGAAAGTACGAATTCGGTGAAGAATAATGTGACAATACATGAAAACTAGGAATTGCAAATGTAAATCCCTCTTTCTCATCCAAAGAAACGAAGAATTAGTCAAAAGAAAAGAAAAAGAAAATTCTACAAAGAAAAGTTCAGAGAATTTAATTATATTCTATGAAGAGAGGAGGAAATAACATTAATTCACTCATTTCTACGCTTGTATGTACAGTAGTATCAACAACATAGTTTTTACTATCGATCATTTTTACATAATTATGAGAGCTGCACAGACAGCATGGTAGAAACTTACTGTAAGGCAACAACGAAAAAATAAACAAAACTATGTGCTCCAGACGAGAATTCCAGGCGAGGCATTGCGGCATAAATGCCTGTCGTCAAGGAACGTAAAGGGGGTTGGCGTCAAGTCCGCAGCATAACGCTGTAAACCTCGGAGTGAGCATCCGTAAAAGCAGCCCAATAATGTGCACCGGGTAACTGCACGCAGCCTGACCGCGTAATAGCGGAGGACGCCTAACAGGGAGTATTTCTCGAGTTGCCCGTCGAGACAAAGGTAAAACTACGCTGCCATCATTCATTTATTTCGTAGTTTCTCCAATCAAGGACCCGCGACGTCCGAGCAGAAACCTAACAAAAAGTCCGTGGAACTCGCGCGATTTTTCCTTCATATGCCTCGTCATATCCTCCCCCCTTATACACGCACACCTGCGCACACTTCACTACCACACATGTCGGGATACCACAGCATATCGACGAGGTGGGAGATACCGAAGTGGGGAAAACCCTTCAGACGACGTAAGTCAATGGCGAATCTCACTCTCTGACGGGAGAGGAACACCGCCACGTTCCGCGATCAAAACATGCATTCCACTTACGGGACTAATGACTACAGCAGATAGTGAGGGTACCCGAAATAATGAGTCAATCAGCCGCTAGGACCAGCAGGTTTAGGCACTAGCATGCTTTCGTTGACAGTATATGTTAATATGGGTCCAGGCAGTCTGCGAACCCCCGCCTGGATTCATCTAGCTCTAGGCCACGCCCGTGGGAGCTGCCTGCTAGCGCTCACTCACATAAAACCACGCTCGAATTAATATACTCTCTGGCTCATGGCGTTGTCAAACTCCAACAATCACTATTCAACTACTAAACATGTCTTTCCTAAACAAATATAAAAATAAAACTAAAACCTTTTAATATACATATACAATACTCTAATAATGAATACAGCATTATTTATAGGTCACATAAATGCATTTTAATGTGAATTTCGCCTCTTTTTTCGGATGGCAATCTTTTACAAAAATGTATTATCTTCTTTTATTATGTCCGATTAAAATGTATTATTTTGTAAATATTTAATAAAATAGACTTTACCTAACAATTACAGCAATATATACCTTTGAAATTACCTTACAGCATTATTTACTAACATACTTTTTTGTCGAAAAGCAGCGTGGACCTTCAGCATGTGTTTTCTAATTTTTTGTAAAACCACCCTTACATGGAGGGCCTAAAAAGATGCTACCTTTTCCTGATAGTTTCAATGTAGATAAATGCTGTATTCTGGCTGGAATGTTATTCAAGTATTTTCTTCTAGTCAACTGCATACTTTGAAGGCGTATTTGTTTTGTAATACTAGGACTCGGAAAATAGCCTTCCTGGAGTCTTATTTGAACGACCTGTGCTTCGTACGTCAATTTTGTAAGCAAACATTTTTATTAAGTTGCTCTTTTAGGAGTCTTTATTGCACAAAAGAACGGCATTGTTTTATTTTCTACAATGAATCACGTCCATCCTTGTTTATCATCATGGATTCGTTCGGTCCTGTGTCGTGACTTTAAGCGTCAGCAATTGATGACTGTTTCTTCAACTATTTACGAAGATTTTTTAAACTCTGCTCTTACACTTAATATCATTTAACTATAACGGCATTTATGGATCTAATCATTAATAAACTTAGCAATAATAAGGTACAAAATGTCCCGTGCGTTATTGACGGGAGTCCTTTGAGATGCACCGCCTACATTTTGACTTTACCGATGCTTTCGTCGATTTTCATAACTTATAAAATCGATATATTTAATAATATATGTGAATTCATTTGAATAATAATATTCAATTTCCTATTTACGACAAATAATAGACTTTTTCGCATCAATATTTGTATTGAATGGGAAACCCTTTGTTTTACACTCTTATATCAAATATATGTCCATCTCTCAATTTCACAGTAATATATTGAACTACATTATACTATGACTTAAAATACAACAAATATTTCCAAAATATAAACTGACTGTACAGTTTACGAGTTGGAAGTCCAGATATTTTATTTCACAGTCTAAGAAGCTGAAAAAAATTAAATTGGAACCAACAATTGTAATAAATCCATTCATGTTTTCATCAAAAAAACACATAATATTATCAATAATTTTGAGCACCATAAAAAAGTAAAATATAAACGAATAACCTAAGCCCTGAGTAACGTCAGTAGGTATCTACGCTCCCAACTCTTTGTAAGGCTTAAGTTAATAACAATACACTCCGTAATTCATTTACAGACACTTCAAGTGTATTCTAGTATAATACTGCTGATATTCTTTCTGAGGAAAGGGGCTTTAGGCAATGATGATCAATCCATTAAGTACTCAGGACTAGAAGTGTAAATTGACTATTTTACCTAATTACCTGTGATATGAATTTTTGGAAAGACGGCACAATCACAGTAGTTCCAAAGACCAAAATTCAAACATGGCCGTCACCGGGTGTTCCTGGTTAGGAAATTGTGTAGACATATTATGGTGGTATGATAAAGTGAGAAATTAGAATGAAAATAGTGATGGTGAAATAAGGGATATAAGTGATACATTTCTGATATCTGATAAAGTGAGAAATTAGAATGAAAATAATGATGGTGGAATAAGGGATATAAGTGATACATTTCTGATATCTGATAAAGTGAGAAATTAGAATGAAAATAGTGATGGTGGAATAAGGGATATAAGTGATACATTTCTGATATCTGATAAAGTGAGAAATTATAATGAAAATAGTGATGGTTGGAAAACGGAAGAATCGCGCGAACATCTTTTGTGAAGTCACTTTGCCCTCCACAAATTCTAATTGAATCGGTCGGTTATCGAACCCTGACGCCAGAGTGGAGAGCAAACTATCTGATCGCTCTATTACAGGTCGCCCTCAAGATTGGAAATGAAAACAGGTCATAGAAGATTCGATTTTCAATATGATTTTACCGTCCATTTCAATCTATTTGCAAAAAACAACACATCCATTCAGTAAAACTCTAAAATATTATTCTATCACCAGACTGCTTAATCCAAAAATGTCGATGTCACAGAAAATACAACACCACAGCATTCCCAATCTCTGATTGATGATTTCGTGATTCCGGGCACGACAACGGCTAAGGTCAACAGTCCCGTAAGGGTAGTGCATGTTTTCTTCACGCCTTGGTAGTGATCTTCCTCCCGCTGGATGATCAGATCCGGCGCCGACCCACGCGTCGACTAGCGGCGTTTTCCTCAATCAGGTTCCTCTCTCCAGCATGGACGCGCTCTAAGCCCCTGATGTGTGTGGTAAAGTAGTGTAAGTATAAATATGTAAGTAAGTGGTGAAGACAGGGCAACGAAGAGGAAGGAAATACCGCGCGCGGCCCGTGGCCCGTTTATTAGTGAACTGGTCTGGTATTCGATTTCTAAACAATTACAACCATCAGATACACGGCTCTTCACCTGCATTTAGAACGCCGTACGCTGAAAGAAGCATTTCTCGCAGAATTATGTCTCCAACCACTGTGCACAGCTGACGTCACAAACCACACAGCGGAGAGCAACCTGCGTATGCGAGCGCGACAAATGGAGAAGCAGCGTTGAAAATAGGGAGCGTGCGCCTGTGTCCCGCACGCACTGACAACGTTTGTTGCTCATATACTCAATGAATAATCAATCATTACTAGGAAATAGTCGCTCATCATCAGTAATATTTTCGAGCGTTTTTTAAGAATGAACTGCATTAGCAACAAAATCATTTCAAATGAGTGCATTTCTGACTTGAAAGCAAAGAAATCTAGTCATGTCAATAAATGTCAGGCAAGTCAATAAATGTCAAATGTCTAGCAAGTCAATGCAATGAATATCTGGAAATTGTATTGGAAAAGAAAGGTGGCCCCCTATCTTCCTTCATAAAGTTTTAGAGCAAAATTACTGGCTCTATAAACGCCTTGTATATACATAACACGGCGTTCAAAGTTTCTGATTGCAAAGTCCAGTCATTATTTTTAAGATCTTCAAGTGATATTTATTAATTCAGTGCACGTTTGTTAGGGTACTGATTGACGTTCGATTTTTAACCAACAATCACCATATTCTCACCTTCGATTAGGACACCATATGCTAAAAGAAGCGAACCTCACAGAATTTCATTTCCAACCCCTGCGTCCAGCTGACGTCACAAGCCACGCACGGGATTGCAGCGGGCGCATGCGAGCGCGACGAATGGAAAAGCGGCGTTGAAAACAGGCCGCGTGCACCTGCGTCCCGCGCGCGCTGACAACTCCGCGCCCAAGCAGCCGTGACAAGGCAAATTGCGTTTTGGGAAGCCTGTTACGTTTGGAGATTCGCGCGAATGCAATTAAAGTCCCTTTAGCGCTCATACGTCATCTAGTGTCGCAAGAGCGTCGTTAGCTCGTTTGTTTGGCGTTCACGAAATATTCCTGATTCCGGTTTAGGGTTTAGAGTTCGGAATTACCATTGATGGGCTTTTATTATTGTTTGCATTTTACTGCATATTAGTGTGAGAAAAGGCTGGTTATTAAGTCAGTATGTAAGTATATAAAATCACCCTTCCACTTAATTCGATTTGTCAACAAGAAGTCGATAGCAGTTTATCATATTTCGTCAATTGAATTGTATACCATCTTCATTTACTACGCAAGTGGGTTACCGACTACTAACGTACAGTGGTTCTGCGTTTAAAATGTATGAAATTTCAGAATTTAGGAATACATGTTACGTAAACCAGTAAAATAACTTTTATTCCGTTGTGTTTCATTGTAAATTGAATTGAAAATTATATAAATATAGCGTATTTAGTTCTACTGACATTCAGAATTTTTTTATGATTTCAATGTTTGCACCTCACAAATGAAAGAACGATTACAATATATCACTAATATTAAATGAACTGCAAAAATCCAACAAGTAGATGATTCAGAAAGTACTTCTCTCTAGAGAAGATCTGTCATTTGTCTCTGATTCATCTCAAATTATTTTTGGAAATTTGCGGTTTACCATTAGAATTTGCACGTTTGTCGCCATATTACAATTATTTCGTAAAAAAACTTTTTATTCTTATTTTTCATTTAGAAAAGAAACACTTATTTCACGATTATCATCTTTGCGTGTCACATACTATTTTGTAGAGTTCATTAAATTGAGCTTTCTATGAAGTTTCATGATAAAATATAATGTAGATATGCAGTTGAAAACGATCTTATGAATTCATATGCCTTGAAAATTATAGAATGCAATGCCTAAAATTAATACAGACTGGGAAATGATAATCACTGTAAAAACCGCAAGTGTTCGGGAATTAAGCAAAATTTCACGTGATTATTATTATGTTTTGTTAAGCTGAATCCTACGTACAAACTAAAATCTGGTGAAATAGATGGGAATTAATAGAGCGAATAGAGTTCACATATAAAAGGGAAAGGTGAAGTGTCAAAATAATTCAAAAAACCAACAACAAATATTTGAAATACATTTCTTCCAGATCACAGGATTAAATTTGTCATAGTTTTTGTCTTGATTTTTTATAGTGAGTAGATTGTAAACCGGGGTTCGTAAGCTTCCGCGGCCGGAGTCAATGTATTCTTGGCTATCCGGTATGAGCCGCGTCTCAGTTAATTGGACTGACGTTTCGGCCATCTTGCTGTGGCCTTCTTCAGAGCTATACTGCTGCCAAGAGGTTGGCGTGTCTCATCTTATAGGAAGGCGCGTGGGCCGACTGGATGCAGCGGCGGCCAATAGGAGGAGGACGGGTGTCCCGTGATTGGCGGAGAAGGAAAGGGGGGGGCGATGGTGGGTGACCAGCTGAGGTAGGGGAGGGGGAGTGGGGTGGAAGGGTAGAAAATAGAAAACTGAACAGGATAGACACCTGGAAAATGGATCTGTGTGGAAGGGAACGGCGGAAATATCGGAAAAAGGATGGTCCACCGGGCGGTCACGTCATTGGCCGTCCGCGGGGGCGTGTCTCCGCGGGGCGGGACCGGATTGGCGGGGGGCAATGGCCCGTCTCCAGGTGTTGTTGAGACGGAGCCCATCATCTCTATTAAGGTTTGCGGGCCTCCTAGAGATTTCCAAAGCCTCTTTGATCAAACGAGGCCACCACCGGTCTTCTGTTGTTATGGTGAGGGTTTCGTGGCAATTGACCAGGTGACCCGTTTCGGCGGCGTGTTGTGCCAAGGCCGATTTGTGGCTATGTTGAAGCCGGTCATGTCGCATGTGCTCCCGCATACGCTCTTCTACGGTGCGCCCGGTTTGTCCGATGTAAACTAAACCACAGCTGCACGGAATTTCATAGACGCCGGCATCTTAAAGAGGGTCCAGCCGATCCTTTACCTGTACCAGGCTCCTCCCGATCTTGTTGCGAGCGTGAAACACGGGGCGGATATCGGCTCTGCGCAACAATCTACCGATCTTGTCCGTGACACCTTTGATGTAAGGCAATCGGGCTGTCTTGCGGGGCGGGCTGGAAGGCTCGTTTCGTGCATTCGATGTGGTAGAGTGGAGCCTCGAAAAAGCTTGGCTCACGGCGGATCCGCTGTAATCATTAGCCAGAAAGGTCTTCTTCAGCAGTACCTTCTCAGACTAGATTGTAAACCGTTGGTCGGCCAAGGGCCTTAGTGAGCAGTCAAACTATTGGACAGTCGAGCTATTGGTCATAGATTATAAACCACACCAGCGAGTTCCTCGTAATTTTAGCAACTTCCATCACTGGTTTGTTCTCGGAAGCAAGAAGTCCTCCAATTACAAATTAGCGTTTATCGTTTTTACCTACAAAAAAGGTTTTTTCTTCGCCAGAAATA
Organism: Gryllus longicercus; assembly: GCA_038098605.1. NCBI lineage: Eukaryota > Metazoa > Arthropoda > Insecta > Orthoptera > Gryllidae > Gryllus > Gryllus longicercus. The sequence continues at coordinate 1,159,829 of JAZDUA010000464.1, forward strand.
CTTCCAACGCTTCAACTCACTTGAAATACAACATTTGAGACGTTGCAGAAAAGGTGATTTTTTTAAAGTCAAACCTTTCCAAAACATTTTAGATAGTACGTAGATCTTTGCTAGAGAGTGAGACTGTAATCCCACGACCCCTAGACTCCTAACAGCGCGTCGGGTCGGCGGGGCGTCGGTAACTACTCGGCAGACTTAGCACCAGGCGCCTCGCCGTTAGCTATTCCGTTTGCGCCCTCAGGGCGAGAAGGAGCGTTGTGGCTACCACAGCGGCCTACGCTGGGAGTTAGAGAACTTGGTGCAGTCACCTGCGTCTCCCCCGTCACCCACCGTCCCCGCCACCCACATCCACGCTTCGCTTCGCTGCCCCGCCCGCAACTCTTCACTGTCCACGCCGCCCCTTCGCAACCACTCCCACCGCCTCTGCTGCCCTACCACCATTTCCACCCTCGCCGCCCCATCCATCCCAAACACCCTACCGTCCCAACTACTCCAACCTTCCTGCCGCCCCCATCGGCCCTCCAATCCCCGCCGCCCCGCCGCCCCGCCGCCCCGCCGTCCCCGCCGCCCCCGCGGCCCCCGCGGCCCCGTTGCCCCCGAATCCCTCACCGCCCACGCCGCCCCTTCGCCCCGCAACCGCCCCCGGCGCTTCCGCCTCCCACGTCGCTCTCAACGTCCGCCCACCTCCGCCAAGACGCTTCCGCTGCCTCGCTGATCCCTATGCCCCCGCCTCCCCTACCTCTGACACCCTACTCCCGACGCTCCCTCACACCTGTCGCCACCCCAAATCCTCGACCCCTTCCAACGGCTCCCTGCAACCCCCGCCTATCTCAACTCCCCCACCACCGCCCCACGTCTCCCAATGCCCCCAAATCCCTCCGCCGCACCGCCACTCCTGCTGCCCCCACAATACCCGCTCACCACCACAACGGTGCGCGCCTTCTCCCCCCGCCCCAACACCAGCGCTTTCAGTCACCCACGTCTACCACCCACGTGCGCCGCGCCGCCTTCCGCCGCCCATAACGGCACCGCCATCACACCCATACCCAGTTCCACCCGTCGGACCCTTAACCTCAATCAACCTGTTTGTCTCCGTCGCCCCCACCGGGACAACCGCCTCCATCAAACTCGTCTTCCTTGCGTCCAGCTACATGACCCCGCCGCTCTCCCCGTAACGTACACCCTCAAGCGCGACCAAACGTGACGCCTTCCTCACTAACCGAGTCGCCCGGCGGTTCACACCGCCTTTGCTCCTTCGAGTGCCGGATCGACACGCTGCCCCCACATCCCCTTCTGCCCATTGGCCTCACAGAGCGCGTCTCGCCTCAATTATCCTCGGTCAAGTTCTGTCAACACGTCAATCACCCATCTCACAATTCACTCTTACCACTACACCGACAGGTTTCTTCCTGTGTTTTCATTATCTCGTCCTGAAGGTCAAAGATATTTAAATCTTTCGCCAAACACTCTCCCTCGTTGCATTTACCATCATCGCCGTGGTTGGAAGATGCAGCATCAGACCAATATAAATTCTTGCGATATCAACTTTTATTTATTACGATATTTAAAATGTTATTTCTCTAACGACGCTACTGTCTCAACACATTTTTCATTGATCAAGGCATCAAAAAGTGATGCCTCCCTTGGAAGCCCATAGTATAATACAGCGTGTCAGGAAAGTCTCTCCGCAGTGGAACTTGTTGGTGAGAGTGCTAGCAACAGAAAGTTTGTTGGTAGCACTAGCTGCAGCTTCTAAAATATAAAATGTAAGTCGTAAAAATATCACAATCATGATAGGTGCTGGAAGTTTTGCCTACTTGCTTTGTTTCTCAGTGATCTGTGTGCTACCAATACAAGTACAATACATAAATGCAGTTGGCTCATGGTACAGATACTTTCCTGGCGCACAGTATTACACCATGGGCTTCCACAAGAGACATGACGCTTTGACAGGGACAGCTCCCTGTAGCTGATTCGTCCGAGTTCTCTGAAGGATTCGGTCTCTCCCCTGCACAGCACTTTCATTGCCTGAGTCAATGGCTTTAAGTGGTCTCGTTCGTTGGCACTCTTATCACACATACTACGAACGTTCAAAGTCTCGTTGCGCAAAACCTTTACCTTAACTGTATTTCAAAACGTCTTTTTCCGCTTACGTGTTTCTCCCCACTCATCGTTCTTGCTCCTATTGCCAATCTTCCAGGCTTCAGATCCTGACACTCCCCCCCAAATCTCATATTCACTTTGCTCTATTTATTCCATAATCTATATTTAACGATTTTCAGTCTGTTATTTTTTATGTCTTTTCAATTAACTTTTGTTGCAATCCAGGGCTCTAGAGTTAGGAGAGCAGAATACCCCTTTGACGAAGTGAGCTTGGGAACAGCCACGAAACAGATTTAAAATTCTGTCCTACACTTTTAATTTTTTCATATTTTCTTATTCGGCCCCACTGAATGTTTCTCCCAGTAAATGCTTTAATTTCCGTTTAAAAGTTGGCAACAACCATTTACATTGTTGCGTATAATTTCATTTATAACTTTGAGAATAAAACAGTTGTATTTGTCTCTCTGTGCAACAACTTTTGAAGCTTTTATTACTACGCACTTTGTGAAATCTATTAGTATTATTCCCTCTTACTTTTACTACAGTCATATGTCTCTTAGAGTATGAATGAAGAGATTTTCAAAATATTTTTGTTTTGAAATAAAATGCATACAAAGAATTAGAATTATTTTTTGACTGAATGTGGACAGGAAAATAATAACTTGAGAAATTCCAGAAATCTTAGTAGAGTGCTATACACTTGAGCCAACATAATGAAGATGAGACAGGGTTCAAAGCTGTGCTTCTCTTCTTTAGCGTTATAGAAATTGTATAATGGTGGACATGTGAAAGGTGCATTATAATTTAGCAGGTAGGTGATATTTGACTTCCTTTCAAATATTAGAGTTTGATAATAGAATCCCTGCGATGTTTATATGAATCTCTAAGTATCCAAAGAATACTAACATCTGCGGCATTTTAAGCACATATTTGGGCATTACAGTCCAAATATCTTGTCTATCATCTTCTATAAATCACCGCCGGTTTTCAAACACCTTTAAAATATGAATCTGTTTGTTCCTATTGCAGCCGCCTCTTAACTTCTCAAACGTATATTCTACAGGCATTTCTGGTTCAAAATTATATTCATGTGTCCGTTATGTCTGTGGCTCAATTGTTTTCGTCATTCTGTCACCAAGCCACTCCCCTTCTCCGAATCACGAAAGTCCGTCCTTCAGTTCTTCGACATTTCTCTCTTATAAAATCGAACAATTTTAATCAAACCAAATAATATTCTTCTCTTTTCTCATAATCCTTGTATAGAGACGTGGTAGCTTTTACGCAATAATTTTTTTAATTGCATCGGGCATTTACGCACCTGGCCAACAACTCTATCTTTTCACCCACAATGGATCATGAATTTCATGAATATTCATGAATTCTACAAAATACGAATTTACTAAGTGTGCTTTATTTTCTCAACCATCACGACTGGAAAGCACTCCAATAATCTTCAATTTGCCCTCAAAGTATTTTGCCCTATTTTTCTGACCATTATATCGAGCTCGTTGTCCACGACGCCTCGTGCGTGCAGCCTCCGATCGGAGTGGCGCCTCCAGCGTCCACGTCTCCGCCCGAGGCGTCTGCCTCCGCCGCCTTCGCCCTCGCCCTCGCCCACGCCCTCGCCCGCGTGCACCCTCGGGCGCCGGCGCCGCCGCGCGCCGCGGCGCAGCTCCTTTAACAGCGCGAGTGCGGGTGCGGGGGACGCGTCATTACCTGATGACGGGGCTGCATTACACCCTCGCCGCGGGGACGGGGTGGCAGCTCGCGCGGGGGGCGGGACCGGGGTTTCCGGTCGCTTCGCGGGGCGCGGCGGCGGCGGCGGTGGCAACGGGCGGTCCCAGCGGAGCCTCGGCTCCGCGCCCGGTGACCGGGCGGCGGCGGCGGCGGCGGCCCCGGGACCGCTGACGTCACATGACCTGGCTCGGGTCGATAGGCGAGCGCGCGCGCAGAGGCGGCGGTGGCGGCGGCGGCGGCGGCGGCGCAGCCTCCTGCCGCGCCTCTCCGCGCCGCCCGACCCGATCTCCGCCTCCACCGCCGCCGCTGCAGCCGCCCGTTCGCTGCCCGCAAACATTCCTGTCCCGCCCGCGGACTTTCAAGCGGCGGCAGGTGTCCGCTCCGCTCCGCGCCGCCGCCCCCGGCGCTCACGCCGCCCCCACCGCCCCCGCCGACGCCGGCCGCGCCCGAGCCACTTGAATGGCCGGCGAGCACCGCGCGGCGGTCGCCGAGTCGCCGGCCTCTCCGCCGCCGCGGTATTTGCATCTAAAACGCCTTGTTACCCACATAAAGCGGTGGTCCACAACCCGCCCCGCGGCCCGCCGCCTCCGCCGCCGCCGCCGCTACGCTGCCTCCGCATCTCCCTCGGCCCTCCGCAACCCGGACCCGGCTCCGCAGAATCTATGTCTCCGACCCCCCATTATGAACACGTCAAAATCTGCTGATAAGGGCCAAAATGGCTTGACACATCCCCGGCGCCGCCGCCGCCACCACCGCCGCCTCTGACGCCGCCTAGCGGCTCCTGCGCTCCATATTCCGAGAGCCCATAACTCATATATAAAGTTTCGAAGGGGCGCGGCGGTGCAGGAACGGGGGACCTGACTTAGCTAAATCAATAGACACGCAAACTTGGCCCTTAAACCCATTTGCAACTCAGCACTGCTGTGTCTTACTTAGGCGCAAGTTTTCCGGTAACACGAGCGAACGCCCATGCGGTAACAGGTAGCGGGGCGAGTGAAGGATGCGGCTTTTAGGCGCGCCGCCGCGTTGCAAAACGCGGTCACCGGGGCCTCCTCCCCCCCGTCCTCCCACGCTCATCCCAGATTAGTTTAATTATAACGAAAAATATCACCGTCCCGGCGCGCCATAAAATCCGCTCCCTCCCCACGGCAGCCACCCCCTCACGCTTAAACGCGCCGCCACCGCAGCCGCCCGCCCGCCCGACTGGACCGCGCGCCCGCGCACCTCGCTCTCCGCGCTTTATCGATGGCGATCGGGACGTTGGCAACACTGATCGATGCCGGAATATTGTCCGCCGCCTGTTTTGCCAGCGCCGGGCGCGGCGGGAGCGGCGGGGGCGGGGCCGGCGGGCGCCGGCGGAGCGCGCCGGTGGGCGCGTGCGCGCGCCGAGGCGACCGCGCTGCGCTCTGCCGGCGGGCGGCGCGCGGGAAGAGCGGCCTCTCGGCGGGGGCGCCGGCGGGAGCCCGGGCGCGCCGGCGCGAGCGGAGCGCGGCGGGCGGAGTGGAGCGTCTGCGAGAGCGAAGGGCTTTGGCGCGGCGGCGGCGGCGGGGCGGTGGCGGTGGCGGTGCGGCGCGCTTAGTGCTGCGGAGGAGACGGAGCGCGCGGCGCGGCGCCGGGAAGCGCGCGGGTCCGGGGTTCAACCGAGAGCGGGAGCGCGAGCGCGGTCGGGGCGCGTGAGCGGCGTGCTTGCGCGAGCCGGCGGCCGCGGCCGGTGCGGGCGGCCGAGTGCGTGCGGGCGGGCGGTGCGGCGCGAGTGACCTCCCCGTGTGTCGCCGGCGGCCTTCGCCGCCTCCTCCGAGGGATCTCTGCGGCGCGGGACGCCGCCCTGCCAACGCGCGTTCGGTGAGTGACAGCGGCCGCGGAGCCGCGCCTATCGATTCTGCGGCTGTGCGGCGCGGGCGCCGGCGGCACGGCGAGATGAGACGGGAGCGGCGCGGCGCGGCGCGTGTGCCGGCGGCCGGCCGGCGGGCCGGTGCGGCGCCCGCAGCCTCCCGTCGCTATGGTGACCTCGCGGTGACCTGCCGTCGGCCCCTGCTCGGGCCACGGGCCACGAGAGCTCGCTTGTGTGTGGATGTGTTCTTGTCAGCCGAATGCGTATCGTCCCACCGATTCTCTCCCAAGTGTTGTGTGGTTTTCAACTTCACCACTCCATGTACGCGCACTCCAACCTCGATGTGTTGACGTAAACGTGCACGAACGCAGCGATTTGTTAGTGCGTGTGACATGTGTGCGCTACTCGACCGGAATGTGCGTACCGTCTTGTGTGTGAGTGTGAGTGCGTAACGACGAGTAGATGTGTGCTCCAGTCCAGAGGGCGTAACATTTACAAACTGCGGCACATTCACACGTAATGTTTGTGTATAGCAGCGCGTGCGTGTGGTTGTGCGGGAAAGGATGTGCTCTCGTACGTGTGCCCCGCCACACAGGAAATTATTCCGCAATGATCCTTACGTGAGATGGCAGTGCGCCGTGAGAAAGGACGAGGCGTGAATATTGCAGTGACCATAAACTGATTTGTGCAGAGTCCGGCGGACGTGCGTCCGTCAGCTGTTTTGCGTCGGCGCGTGTGGTCAAGGGATCGACACCCGATGGCGAACGTGCAAAGGAACTAGTCTCCCCATTCCCCCTCCTTGTAGAGACCCGCCCCCCTCCCCGGGCGCTATACCCCCCTTCCTGCACCGCCCTCCCCCCCTTGCCACACCATCCGAGCACCACTCCACACCACTTTGCGCGACCGCCGCGCGCTGAAGAACCAGCCCACGCAGGCGTCTGCCCCTCCCCGCGCGGGAAGAGCAGAAGTTGGCGTCGCTCAGGCGACGAGCTGCGACAGCCTGTAACAGGATCCGGCGCCCGCCCGTCGCGCGTTCTCTTCGTCTCCCGTCCCGCCCTTCGTCTCCCGTTCCCCCGCTCCCTCGCGTTCGCTGCACTCTGCCACCGCGCCTCTTCCGACCGCAAGCCCTGCTCCGCTCCGCCCCGTCTTCCGCCCTCCTGCCTCGCCGCTCACCCGCGCGCGCACCTTCGAGGGCCTCGCCCCCTCCCCTCCCCCTCCCGGTCTTCCGCCTCCCCGCCACAGGTGCGGGGCTAACTAAATATAAATTCATAAATCGGCGAGTGGGAGCGCACCGTCGGGGCTGTTCCCGGCATCCATAATGCATGAGACGGTGACGACGCCGGCGCCGGCGGCGGAGGCGCCGCCGCCAGAAGCGACGTGGCGCGGCGCCACCGGGGCGTCGTAGGCAGTGCTCCCGTGTGTCTTGTTGCGTCTTGTCGCGGAGGTGGGGGAGGGCGGGTCGTGGTGCCCGCACGTGCCGCCCCTACCGCCCCCGCCCGCGCCCTCCGACACCTGTGGCGCTCGCTGGTGGCCGCCACCGCCGCGGGGGCGATGGTCGTCGCCCGCAGGTGAGGAGCGGAGGGTTGCGGGTCGTGGGTCGCCGGGCCGGGCCGACCCGCCCGCCCGGGCTCTCCTAGGGCACGAGGGGGGAGGGAAGGGGTCGATGTTCTTGTTCGGAGCGTCCGTATGGTGCGGCCACCCAGGCGGAACATCCCGGGGGTTAATGCGCCAACTTGGGGTGAGTGCCCGCCCGCCGCCGCCGCCGCCGCCGCCTTCGATCCGAAGGCCTTGCAACTTGCATGAGCGCGCGTCCGAGCTTGGGATACGGACCCGGCGGCGGTGACGGCGGCGGCGGCGGCGGCGGCGTCCGCGTTGCAGTTGGTGGCTGTCGGGATGATAATACTGGAGTTACGACCACCACCGGGTGAAGCAGGTCGGGACGAGGCGAGTCGAGTCACGGAACCCTCTGGGAATTGGATACACTGGATTTAGGCTCTCTTCTCGATCAACCTAGTTGATTATTCATTCTGCTATTTCTAACTCTCCGGAGATCTAGAAGACGTACAGTATGTCACACATGTCTTAGTACTGTTTAGTAATATTAACACGAGAATGCAAAGCATTATTTAACAGCCGGCGTCTCCCAACAATTTAACGGTCCTCCGCAACAAACAGCAAATGAGTTGTTGCTAGAAATGGTGTGTGACAACGTTAATTCCCGAAAACGGTGTATTGTCTAATTAAAGAATATGGTACTAAGAAAAGTGTTGAACGACTCACGGCCGATAAAACACATCAGACTCGGTTATTTGCTGTTGATGGCCAAATGTCGTCAATAACTGTTTCATGTAATTTAATTTGAAACCCTCAAAATATTAAATTGTTGTTAAAAATTGTTACGTATCTAGAGATTATGTTCGGCAACATTTCATGCTCCCACTTTCGTGGGTATTTCTAATATAATCTAAGTTGCCGCTAGTTTCCTCTTACCCATGTCGCTGCCCGTTCTCCTCACTCTTGAGGTTAGTCCAATAAGACTCTTAAAGTTCCAACAAGAAGAAAATATATTGTTCGAAAGTTCTGGGTGGCTAATGAATCGGCAAACTGCTCCTGCTCCTCCTTCACGAAAATCTTGTTCTGTATTCTTGTACCACCGAATAATTATATCTAACATCCTCCCCCAAGGTTTTGCCAATCTTCCAAGGACTAGAAGACATTTTTAATGAGGTATTTAAGCTATTTCACTGTATATATCACGACGTAATCGTCAGGAGTCCATATCTTTCTAACTTCAGTCACCTCTCAAAACAAAACAAAAACTTCATAGCAACCCTTTACATTACACAATTGTTCTAGCTCTTAAGAGTTGATACACTCGTACAAAGTGCTATTTTCATTACTTAACAAATTATACATTTTAATAAAATGTTTTTCAAAATGTAGATTACAAAGAAAATTTCTACTGAACATTACTGAACTAAATGTCTTGTTTTACTTCACAATTTACATCTCTTGAAGCCTCCACTATTACTCAGAAACAATTTAAATATCATAAAATATTGGGATGTTATAAAGATAGACATGGCACCCTTGTTCTATAAAAGACTTCGATGACTACAAAGACACGAGCGCTAGGCGGAACGACATATTTGTGGAAGTGGAGCGGATATGGAGACAGTTGGAATGATCGTGGCCAACACACGCTATTTTTCAATGACAATCCTATCGTGACAGATATTTTAGAGCAACTTCCTTCTATATTATTTTGTCGTCGCGGGAAGGACTTAGAAATTTATTTTTGCTCTTCATCTTTGCTATTTTTGCTTTTGCTGTGAAAACTGAGAAATGTAACTAAGTGGTTACTCAAGATTTGTTTGTGAATTTCAACATCTCAGCTTTTTACGTGTAATGTATTATAAATTATTCTTAAAACTTTCTCTCCTACACTTTTATCAGCAAACTAACACAAAAAAATGTTTATCGGAATATGTTGATGTTAGTTTGCAATGATTTACACTATTTATAACAAGTTTCAATTCTAATATGCCTACCCAATATTTAGAGATATAATATATTTTTAAACATTCAAATATTGTCTTCCCTGGCCAAAAAAAAAAACATGATTTTCACAGTACATATCTGATGAGGTTTATTAACTGGAACTCTGAAATGCATGAGCGATTGCTTTCGCAGCTCATTCTTTCTTATAGGCTGTTTTGTTAACTCAATTCACACGAGCTCCCCTTAAGGAGCTCAATGTATACAATTTAGTTCAAGATTCACATGATTGCGATTTTGACTGTTAGTTTGGTTGTAGAATAATTATAAACTTTTAATATATGATATTTTCTTTTCAATTCTGTATTCAGTAAAACCAGTTATTTAAATGCAAGTTTATAAGCTCCTTTCTAATAATTTTATTTGCAACGTTTCAAGAACAATTTCATTCCCATCAACAGGATGTAAGAGTTAACTTGGTTTGAATTAATATTTTACAAATATGTTTAAATAACTATAAATTTGTACGAAGTACAAAATTAATGGTCATATAGGTATTTGATGTATATATTTTTGTATTTGCATTTAGTTTACTGTTTTACTAAATAATTGATTGTCAACAAATAAAAGAAATCATATATTGAAGTTCCACACTACTTTTGCCAATTTACGTTAGTAAAAGTCATTTTTAAATATTGTCTGTTATTTTACCTAAAATTATGGTGACTTATTGCCGAAGAAGGCTTTTTTATTGTAGGTGTTAATATTTCAACAATTTCTTATCAGCCTTCCCACTGCAATACATGCTGTTCTGTACCCTCTGCCTTATTTGGAGTGCATGGGCTTACAAAGCTCATTTGTCGTGCAAAGGCAGATTGACGGCCCCATTTGTTTTCTAAATACCGGCATAATGATAGAGGGCGTTTACCGCGGGGAAACCCAAGAATAATGCTTATTTATCAGAGTTTTATTGAGATAATCGAGTATTGAATACTATTATAGACTTCAAAATTTTGTTTTTCGTCAATATTTCTTAATCGTGGCAAGGTTAGGTGAACGTCAGAAAATAGAGAGGCTCTTTTACGTCAAATTACGTTAGCCTCTACACTGCTGAATCTTTAGAATAAACTATTTTATGCATGTACGTGTGCATCTCAAAGACATAGAAAGGCACGTGCTGTACTTTTCTCTCTGCACCCTCCATTCTGCGTGCCTCGGGACCCTTGCGGAGCATGAGGGAGAGAGAGGGCGGCGGCCGCGGGTTGAACCCTGGCATTTGGCGCGGCAGAGGACCGGGAGGCAGGGAATGCGCCAGTGGGGAACAAGCGGACGGACTGGCGGGCGTGGCAGCGTGGAGACTGTAGTGGCCGAACTGGGCGCGGCGAGAGGTTGGACGGGAGGGTGGTGGACGGGAGGGTGGTGGACGGGAGGGTGGTGGACGGGGAGAAATGTAGACTGCCGAATGGTAAGGAGAAGTCTGTCGAACCCCTGTTAGCTCTGGTCGCCGAGAAAGTGAATGTGAGTTGAGAGGAGCATGGAGTATTTAACAATATATGCCTGAACGACTGGCGATTATATATTTTCAGAAAGTTCAGATTGAGAGGTTTCCCAGGCCAAGGTTATTGGCCAAAAGAGCGATTCGCTCGTGCGAGAGACATTATTTTTTTCAAATTATTGCGATATTCAACCGCTAAGAAAATTATTTGATAACATACAAAACGCCACGAAACAAACCGCCATTCGAAAATATATCTTCCTTTTGGCAAAAAAATTTATAAATGGCAGAATTTAAAAATAAAATAAAAGTAAAAAAGAACAATAATTTTTAAAGGGTATAAACGTAATTCAAATTCAGTTATTTGATAAAAAAATCACGCAAAGCTACTTTCGTTTAAAGGAAACTTTTTTCATGATACATTTGAGCGCGATTTACTCAAACGTCCCTCCTAAATATTGCACGTGTTCATCCCTTTCTAGATGTGAAGGGGAATGACAGGGCAGTCTGGCGAACTTGCCCCCCATCGCATGTGCAATGAACTTCCAAGGCGGACAAGAAGCTCAGGAGGGGATAGTTTGACAGAACTCTATTTGGCCGTCGCCTCGACCGGACTCCGTCAACGCCACCTTCAAGGGAGAAGCTTATCACTACATTGCCGAGTGATAAGTCCCGCGACGGGTACCATAGACGACACCAAAGAAAAATGCAGACATCTTCTCGCTACGCAGCATGTAACAAATATGCTTCTCATTTCCGAAAGAAATAAATTTATCAAGCGCAGTAATGAATAATGAATAGCAGATGTTTGCATCTTGCGAAATGTATTCATTTGAGTTTGCTTGGATGCCTTATGCAAGAGTAATTGCGAAATTTAACTCGTAATCCGTCGTGTAGAATATAAAAAATTGTTGGTTGCGTTGTTGTTTTCACAATTCGTGGTTTCAATTTTGTACGGGGTAAGAATAAACATCCTATGAAGTTAGTTAACCTTGTAGTACTTCCGTAAGCTACACGTGTAGTTTAACTATTTTATTTCTGCATGTGCAAGACCTCGACAAGTTTTAAGTGGTGGGGTATCATTAGTGGCGGATAACGTGTTACTATTAGCATCTAGACCGCTTACCAGCTTTTCATGGAAACCACGTTGTTTTAATTTTTAAAGACGGTTGGACTACAGTTGCAACCGGAGCGAGCACTACCGTTATGGGGCGATAGAAAGGAATTTTGTCGTTGATGTCAAATAATTGTCAGTCAGTTACTATCGTTTTATACTGTAGTGATATGTTTTTGTCACAATTTCTAAACTACTCGTTATAAATTAGAGATATTGATGAGATGGAGAAAAAAATATATTGTATGTCAATGGACCTCGCTTATCCAATTTTTTATTCAGGAGGTATATTTAAAAGCCAGTCCTAAAAGTTTAAAAAGCTTCCTCATCATGTTCAAATATTTCGAGATAACCAAGAGATATCTAAAAATACTTTTCAAAAATATTTTGTAAAACTTGTGAAGATTAAAAAGTTCTGATTTTATTTTTGGATACATATGTATCCCCCCGCAACCATTTGCACTACGAAGTTGGACGTGTGTGCTGAGGGAGTAAATGTAAAATGTGAATGACTACTTAGAAGGCCTAATATGACAAATACGATTTCGTTTACAGAATTTTCACAAACCTAACAGCAATTTTATAATTTTCAGAGCTGTTTTTCTTTACCAATTATTTGAGTATATTTTTTAAAATTCTTTTTATTTTAAGTCTCATAAACTACAAATGTCACGAGCCACTGGGAACATGATGTTAAATGAAGCATGAATGTTTGTATGTATTTGGCGCGACATCCCATGAACGGTCTCAGGCTTACCCCGTGGCCATGGGTTAAGGGGGTATGTGTGGTTAGCACGTCGCCACCCCCAGTCTTATCAATCTGAGAAGTGAACTTTCTCATCGTCACACAGAAACATAAACTGGGATATTGCAAGGAAAACGAACACTCTAGTCGTGGCTCGACCGAGAATCGAACCCAGAGTGGCGTGGTAGAAAGTGAGCACGCTGGCCAATAGCTAGCCACGAGCCCTTGTTTAAAGGACAATTTTGGTTTATTTGACCGTACTTGTTTCAATAATCTTTCGTACCATTTGTCCTCAAAATACTTTTACATGTTCGATGTGCACTCCTATTATTTATTAATGTTCCGATATTCACAGTATACGTATATAAGTTAAATAAATGTGGATATAAATGCTTGTTTACAAAATGCAAAAACTATTCAACATTGAGCTTATCAAAACACTTTATTTTATTATAACAGTTGTAAATTGCCTTTTGATTTTCATTTCACAAATATATAAATAAGCAAAATATTCCTTATTTTTTCTTCATAAAAATATTTTCTCTTGGGATTTAACGAGAAAATGTGACAGCATTGAGCGCATAAAACTAAGAACTCAAAAGGAAATGGGGTTCTTCGAAAACACCATTTTCTACTTAGCGATGTTGGGCTGAAAATATTCGTTTTTGTACTCACAAAAACATTCCACTGGGGAAATGGAGCTCTCAACAAACATTCTCTTCTGATCTGGTTCAACAAATATTTCATTGTCTCTTGCGATATTGTAGTAATTAAGCACTTTTTTTGAAAAAAGTCTCTCTCTGTCTTTGTTGTACTGTGGTAATAATATCTTTTAACTTGAGAACAATGTGAAATTTAATTCGAAAAAAGCTCTTTGTTTAGTCCGAGAGTTCCATTTGTTCTGCACCATTTTTAAATTCCTCTCTGAATGTTCTCGTGGCCGCTCACTAGCATTCCCAGAAGGCTGAATCGGCAGTGTGGTCCCTGTTTTCTGACAGGTGGGTAGGTAGATTGTTAGTAAAGGATGTACTCGGTGATTGGCGCACCACTGCAGGAAGCACGAGAACTTTCCCCAGGGGGGATTCCAAACAAACCGAAAACTGCAACGCGTGTACGCTTCACTCTTATGTACTATGTATGATGGTTTGATGGAATTATTGACGAGAAACAGCCAGTGTGGGACGGTGATGACAGCTTCTGTGGACGTAGGCCCAGCGTCGAACATGTCTGGTGCAAGTTTTTTTAACACAGTGAAGAGGAAGGTCATCTTGCGTGTTGTGGGCAGGAGACCTTAGTTGATATGAGTACAATATTACTACCTGAAAAAATTTCAAAATGTGTAAAGTAAATTTGAATTAAGAGAGAACATATAAATGAAGAATGAAAATTTGAAAATTGGATAGCATTATAATTGCAAGATGCATATTTATAATTATAAAGTAGTATTGTTTATAATTTGTCATTTATTAATAGGCAAATTAATTCAAAGTTTCAATAACGTTTCATTGATCAGTGTTTATTTATATCGGACATGTGTGATCCCTCAAAATCTTTACTATACTTTTGAACAGCAATTTCTAAATAAGTAATTTATTTCAAAACTTGAAAACTTTAAAGTAGTCCTGATTATAAAGATGATTTTTGTTTAAGAATACAATTGATAAACGTAAATGATGATGCTAATACGAAACTCCGAAAACTTGTAAATACGAAACCTGCTCAGTGCTTAAAAACGGAAGTGGGAATCAAACTTGAATTCGTTATTGTAATTATTGCCATAATGTTTATCATAATTTACCATTCTACACTTTCCTTGACATTGTCGGCCTCTCTTCATTATAACCATTGTCTTATTAATTCGAGTGTGCTTAAACTAGTAGTCATTAGTTTGTAGTGTGTTTATCATCCCCTCGTTTATTTATTTACAGTGCAATACACATTGATCAATAACATTTACTTTACGTATGCTTTTCGACTGAATTGTAAAAACAATACTATGCAAACGTAAATTTATATACTTTTATTTTCCAGTAGGACTCATAAAATACCTCAAGATATTATAGGATCCAAGTTCTTATACATTTGGTAGTTATAGATTGGACTGTTTTTTTATTGTTGTTTTATAAAAAGGATTTCTTAGCAAGTCTATAAAATGATTGGTAAAGTATAAAAGGAAGGTCAGTAACTAAATTGCGAGTTGGAAATGCACTAAGATATTTTAGGGGTTTTAAATTGACTTCTTGGTGAAACAGTTTGTTGGTGGGGTTTGAGTACATTTGTGTGGTGGAGTATATAGTGTGTAATAAGGAGTATCTGTTATGGCTCTTAGGAATTTATTTTGTACAATTTGAAACTTATTTATGTTGATGTCGTAGGAATTTGTCCAAAATATGGCATGCATGTTGGCAAGGAAAGTCTGATTGTTTTATGTAGTGTTGGGGAGCTGTGTAAGGAGATAATGTTATTTCTATTGATAAATGATTTTAGGTGTCACATTTTAATTTTTAATTGATGAAGTTTACTTTCTATGTGTGATTTAAAGTTTAGCCTAGTTTTTAGATTTAATCTAAACATTTTCCAGATTTATTTTGAGACAAAAGTGAAATTGAATTATTGTTTTTTTAAAGTGGCGTGGCAAATGTAGTTTCGGGGAGAAATTTATTTTTGTTATTGATTTAGATGAATTTAGTTTTAGCTGCAATGTATTCGCCCAATTTTCAATTAATATTAAATGTTGCTACATTGTATTTATTATATTGTGTGCTGTGGAATATGAATAGTGCTGAGTTATCTTCGAATTTAGCTATGTCAATTTCCTAAGACGTGGGTAGCTCAATTAATCTTAGAAGCTGACGTGAATTGGATGTGTTCGATAAAGTCGAATTGATATTGAGGTATAATGTTAATTATTGTGAATTATTTTGCGAGTCTTTTTAGAGTCCATTTTTCCTGAATCTTGTATGAAATTGGTACAACCTACACCATGGTCTGCATCTTACTGTATTTGAGTAATTTGTATTTTGATTGGGGTTTGGTAAAAACAGGCAGTTTCCACATTTAAGTGTACTAACCTGTTGTATGGATGAATCTATTATTTCGTGTTCAGGAGCGTCAACTTTTATGGTCATTAATTCCGTAAGTGTGCGGAATATTTTTATCGTGAGAGGGAGGAGTTCTTCCCCAATGAATGAAATCCGCTATAGACATACATCGCCTTGCGAGCTTTTCCCCATTCAGGTATCTCTCACCTGCGGGGCACTACCTCAGTTTGGGACAAAGCTCAAATCACTCGACAGTCTTCTTGAGATGTGTAGTAGGTAGTGCATGTGATTTTAAGGGAGTGTAAGTAAAAAGTATGAACACCACACAGAAGCGGAAGGAAAGATCATGCGCTATCCGAGGACCGTTTCCTAGGGTTCTGCTTCGGCACTCACTTAGTGTTGATCAAAGAAACAACGGAAAACCACCGGTCAGAACAGTCGGCCGCTATACTTCTCCAGGCAGCGGCTGGATATCACCTAACTATGTAGTTATTGTCGAAAATCCTGACTTCTTCGAGACTCTATAACCTCCAGGTTACAGACCCTACAGCGACACCAATTGATTCTCTGAGCCATCTACGCCGGTCCTTTATTACGTGGTATTATCCGTAATGATCGTCATTTCACCATCGCTCAATTCGCGAATCACTAATAGGTCGAGTACAATACATTTAACTATTCCGTCGCACTTCGCCACATGCCCATTGGCTACCTGCGAGTCGAGCGCCCACGCTTGCACGCTCGCACGCTCGCACGCTCCCACGCTCGCACGCTCCCACGCTCGCACGCTCCCACGCTCCCACGCTCCCACGCTCCCACGCTCCCACGCTCGCACGCCTCTGATGCCACGCTCTTTGCACAGCGCGGCCCCGCAAATCCCGGGGGGCCCTCTATAGACCTCTCCTCTGCCGCCGCGTCGCCAGCAAACGCTGCAGGGCACGTGTGTTCATTGACGGTCGAACCCGGAACCTCAGCGCTCTCCCGCAGTCACTGTCAGGCGGAGGCTTGCAAGGAAATTATTTCTAACTGGGTTTGGTGTGTTTGTTAAGCACAGGTGCGCATTCATTTTGACCTGTAATGTAATTGAAAACTCGCATTTCAAAATTTATTCAATCAATTTTGTGAAAGAATGGGAGTAGTTTTGTAGTACTGTACGTGGTGTGGTGATATAAGAAATAATTTAAATTTATATTGCATTTTTTGTTTGTTTCTGGAGGTAAATTTTAGGGATCGAATATCAAAATCACTTATACAAAAGACAATATTAACTTTGTACTACATTTATATTAAAAGTAAGGAACCTGTTTTTGAACTTCATTTATTCAGTAATCAATGCTCACTACTCACTATAATTACATATTTGTTAGCGTATATTTCAACATTTTATACTTAATGGTATGATGCAGTTATGGAGGTTGACGCAATCAATGTTATACTGACTAGAATTGCATTTCTTTTTTAATCGGGTTATATTTTGACAAATTTTCTACCTCGTAATGTGGTGTATGCAATGTAGATAGTATAAACAGCAAACGCGTTTAAGGCAGCGGCGTTTTAGAAATCGGCATTAGTCACGTTATTTCACGCTGGACACAAATCGAAAAATCAGTCTATGTATTAAAATCGATGTCAAGCTGCGCGTTTCGTTATTGGGAACATCAAGATGATTTTCAAGCGGATACGAGAGCCGGAAGAGGCATATGGGAAATATGCAACGAACAAGGTTAAACTTCAGCCATGTAACAATAGACTTTTTGTATTTATTAAATTCCATAATATTCTTAGCCTTTTCAAGAGGATCTTGAAGTTTTGTCGCTTTTTTAACAAAACATTTAATAATTAATTTTTTTTGTTTTTGAAAAAATCACAGCATACATTGTATGTTGAAGATATAATGAAAGGCTGACTGTTCCACAGTTCTGAAAATTCTGATTGGATGTAAAATTGATCATCAACCTGTAAAGTGCAAATTAGTGTGTTCACGAATTATTTTAACAGGTTTGTAACTAATATCAAACGATAGCATATTCAGTGTTCGTACTTACTACAGCGAGCGAGTGAGTTGACTAGTGATTCCGGGCGCGTCAACTGCTAATGTAATTCATCCCGTAAGTGTAGTGTACGTTTTCCTTGGGAAGGGGCGGTGATCATCTGCTGGATGGTAAGATACGGCGCTGACCAACCATCGGCTACCAGGGTTAACCACAACCAGGTGTATCCCACCAGCGGGACCAACTCTTTAAGTTTTCGACTGATCTCCCGGCATATGTGGTACTGTAGTTATTGGATTTTAGTGCATGAATGCGCAAGTAAGGGGTGAGGATTGGTCAAGGAAGAGGAAGGACAGATCACGCGCGGTCTCTGGTCTGTTAGTAAGGGTACTGCTCCGGCGTTCGCCTTGTGTTCGAAGTTAAATTCCCGCCGGGGACAGACTTTTCGACACTAGTGTGTTAAATTAACTTAGAATCTCCCGATCAGAGGCACTACAGTGACATCAGTTGATGCCCTGAACACCTCTGCCGGTGTGATTGAGTGTTGATTACGGGCTCATCATGTAGAGCCTTATTAGATCCTGGGATGATGCGGTTTTCAATCATTTTTGGAACATCATATGCGGTGCCGAGCTGCAGAACGACTTGTGTTTTCTCCTTCAGATATCTTCAACAGCAGAGCACCACCACACCCAGGACAAGCTCTAGCTCCAGATCTTCTGACGTGTGTGATAGTGTAGTGCCAATTTTACGTCAGTGTTGATTTAATATAGCGCCCTTGCATTTCCGAGCGTGAATTCGGGTCTATTATTCTCGAGGCGCGCAACTACAGTTTAGGCCCATTCACAATGCAAACACAAACGCATAGACGTAAACATTAACATAAGTGATATAGTGAAGTATTCACAATGTCTAACACAAACGAAAGCAAAATAAGAGTTTCTATTGGCTGTGAAACATTCTAGTTTACTATTGGTTGTATGTGATAATCGATTTCGAGGTATCGACTGTGTCCATGGCCCATATAACGTGTGTTCGGCTATCGACTTCGCTCCTTTTTCGATTCTCGGATTTGAGTTACCGTACTGTGATTGCTGAATGAAGGCTAACAGATTTTGATAGAATTCTGAATGCGTGATAAAATGAACTTAATTTAGAGTTTAATTTTGTTATATGTACATTCCATTTGAGGTTTGATGGAATTGACAGACCTAGAAATTTTGTTACCTGAACAATACCTAATTGCATATTATTAATTTTCAATGAAGCATGCGATTGCTGATTTGAAAGGCAAAAATGCATTGAAACTGTTTTTCCTTCATTAACTATTCATTTGTTATTACAAAATCAATTTGAAATTTCTAAAATAGTACTACTGGTTCATTTCTTATGTCTTACTTAAGCATAAGCACACAGAAACTTGTAAGATTTTAAGTTAACGTATTACGTGTTATGCTTATGCGAACGCATTGTGAACGAGTTCGTTTATGGACGTAGACCTAACTTTAATGTTAACGCCATGCTTATGTTTATGTTTGCATTGTAAATTGGCCTTTAGACTGCTCTGCACTACACGATCCTCTCGCCTTAGGGAATCGCTTCTGCCAGAGACTGCGTCAACACTCAATCAATCAATCAATCAATCTACTGATGATGTTACTCTGATCTCAAAAGAGGCACTCTATTATGGCTCTATATTATTACTTCTTACCTAGAGCAACGCAGTCGCCAGTTCGTAGCTCGCGAGCTATCGGTAGCTTGCGTGGAAATTTTTGGTATCTCGCGGGGATACTTCAGACGCAGCGTTTGGTTTATCCATGTATATTAATAGGTAATTAACAACTGTGTTGTTTAGTAAACGTGTATGATTTTCCTACTTTAATGGGTAGCTCACAGTAAGGTTCATGAGATATAAGGTAGATCAGTCGCTTAAAAGTTTAGCGACCCCTGACCTAGAGAAAAACATTGTGTAGTTTAATTCTATATTTTCTTTCCGTCGGCAGTAGGTCTACTATTGTGTCAGCCTAAACGTCACAATCGATGTGTTGACTGATGTATAGTAGTATAAAAAAGTGTCAAAGTACATATGTATAGGGGAAGGTAGTACACAGTGGGATGAATAAATGTTTGGAATTACTTTCGGGTTAGATTTTAATGAAAGGTGGCTGATAGTAATTTTAAAGTATAAATAATTTATTTATACCGTATCCAAACAATTAAGTTGCCTACATGTTTGCAAATTAAATTCATTTAAGTATTTTTAGAAAAAAACTCACTTGTGTCCCGCTGTGTACCTTGGGTAGTACACAGGGTACCTTGGGTAGTTCACACATGTTAGTTTCTGGGCATACAGCCTACTTGTTGTTTGTAACATTACGCTAAAGATTGATTTTAAACACCAAAACGCTGTGTTGATCGTCTAGGAGATCCACCATCTCATATAAAAGCTAGTGCCAGTTTCATGTCCTCTTATCTGCAAATTTGGCTATTTTTCTCTCTTTCATATTTCGTGTCATCTAAAACAATGATAATTTCATTAATGTTATTTACATTTGATGAATCATTTATTGTGACATCATTGATTAAGAATACAGCGGTACATAGTGGGATAGTTCCATCGTGTACCTTTGCTTCTTGTCCCACTGCTTACTTTGTACATGTTATTAAGTATTCATCCACCAAAATAAATATAATAATTTGACACCATAGATAAAAATAGGGTTTTATAACTAAATAGTTACTTTCGACTTCATTTCAAATTTAAAAAAAACAAATTTGGAGACTCTTCTTTTGTAATTTTTTTTGTGATTTAAGGTCGCATCATTATCAATGTCGTTAGCGATCACTATTGAGTTTAACGTTCGTATGAAGATGACATGATATGGTAATGATGGGGTGATAAGACGAACACAAATATCACAATGCGCGAGGAGGGACTCGAATCCGCGATCCTTCAGCCCGAGTTCTGCAATTTGATTCATAAGCTGCAACAAAAATAACTTTTGACGTCAAACAATACCAACAGTAGCATAATACTTCTTCACCTTGAAACCTAACGGCCATACTGGATTCGGATTCAGTGGTGTTGTCATATAGGCTGCATGGAAGTGGTTTGAGTAGGTTGTCTTACATAACGCGCAAAACTTCAATGGTAGACCACTGTGTACTAGCTTCCATTGCATGTAATCTGGGAATGCAAAATGAGTATCACCGTAGTTATGTGTTAATTTGTTTTATTTAAAGTTAATAAGTTTTTAAATGGAAACTAATAGGAAGAAGTTTTCTCACAGCAAACATTTAATCCGATGAAAGGTGAGAGACCTCAAGCTATCTACTGAGCAAACAGTATAACATATGGCAACTTAAACAATTTCATGGTTGATCTAGAAGCTCTTTGATCTAACAACAATAACGAAGGTATAAGGTTTCTTAAATTCATTTCCTTAAGTTTTCGTGTTAGTAGTTGCATTTATTAGAGGTATCTTTAAATTTGCTCTTGATTTTGATATTTACTATTGATTTCATCGTGAAATCAAAAAAGACTAAACTAACAGACGGTGTGAAAGTCGGGAGAATACTACTAAATGATTTTCAAATTTGTTTTTTAATTAATTTATTAATTCCAAAGTGAGTACCAACGTTCCTTACTAGGTACATTTTTTCGAAAAATATATATTGCAGTTTAATTTATTTTCTTATCATAATTTTACACAAATTAAGGCGAGTGAAATTTGTCTTTGCAGAATTTGGTTCTAATTGTACTAGAATATTTGTAGCTAATTCTATTAGAAGGAATTATGTTTCGGGTTAAAGCTGCATGTGCATATATATTTCTAGTGAAATATTGCAATGACGATTCTTTTGATCCCATCAACGTTTTCCGTGGAAATTTTAATCAAGTAGTCACATGTTCATCTATGCGAAGAATTGTTGGTGCTTGTTTAATACGAAATAAATCCTAAAGTTGTAAATGGTTCTTTAATCTTTCATGTGTACTGCTCTTTTAATTTCAAATTAAGTACCATTTGGTCAATGAATGGTAATTTGACTAATGATACATGAATGTGGAAATTATGTAAATTAAAATGTAAATCTCAAGGTACACGAAATGTTATGCCATACACAAAAATTGAACAAATGTAAGAATTATTACTTGAAATATGAAATAGTGTTTGTAATTTCATGTCTCTAAATAGGAAGTACATGTAAGAACTAGACTAGTTATTTCATAAAAAAATTAAGACTGCGTATTCAAAATATTACTAAAAAATGTAGATATTATATCTTTATCATATAATGTCATCCATTTTGTGGCACTTGAAAGTAGAGAAACTTTGTAGAGCCTTCGCCGTATCCAGATATATAAAGTGCACTACATTTACGTGATTTTTGACTTAGGCAGAAGCATTCGGAATTCAAAAGAGCTCATGGCTTGCTTATTTTGTGCCTTTTGGCACACCTTTTACGAATTAATGTTGAATAATTCATTCTTAATTTTTCACAACTACAAATTCATAATCGTACACTAATCATTAAGACATACTAACCCATTCGGCCAATCCTTTTCGTCACTCACGTTCGCGTAGAGGCTCTTGTTGGTGGTTCGCCATCGCCCTCTTGCCTCTCCTCGAGCCGCCCGGGCGAGAGGGCCTGGGGGACCGCGACAACTTAACCTCGACACCAAGAAATTAAAAATACACAGCGCCGCTCGGTGCCGGATTAGCGTGCTGCGTCGCTATGGAGACTACGTAAAAGAGGGGGTGGGAGCGAGGGCGGCCGCTAGAGGGGGCGGTGGCAGGGCTACCGGGGCGGCACAGGTGATGGTGGCGGGGGCTGCGGGGCGGGGGTGAAAGGGTGGCGGGGGCGGCGAAGGCGGCGGGGTGGCGGGAGTACCCGGGTGGCGGGGGCGGTGGTGTGGCGAGACAGCGGGGCGGCGGGGGCGGCGGAAGCATCTGGGTCGAGTAGACAACGACCACCGAAGAGTCATGGTCTGTGAAAGGACGTGAATGTGGTCGAGGGTTACGATCTGTCGTTGGAAAGATGTGCTCAAACACAGCGAGACGAGAGAGACCCAGAAAAATGAGTTACATTAAACGACGACGTTAATGGAGAGTTCATGCTTATTCGCACTTCAACAATTCTGGAAGACTGTAGCAAGACAGGGTATTAACTCAATATACTTAACAATATTCTTTCTTTGTAACATACTAAATAATGAGTAGAATAACTGCGTATCACGTGCCACGTCAGCGAGGTTAATCATTTTGGTAAGTCAAAAGGTTCCAAAAGAAATGAAACGTGTCTAGAGTGTGGTGAATTAAGGTTCCCTTAAAATACAAAAACTGCATATTGCCCTGTGGCACGTTAATGATATTGTAATGTCATTGGGAATCACAATGCTTCAATAAATACTACAGAAAGTGATAACTGTAATACCGCACCACGTAAATATACGGTCCACCGACGTAAATACACGGAAAACCATGATAAAATTATATTTTGTAGTATTTTTGAAGTTGTAAACACTAAAGCTACATCTTTATTTGTTTATTTGTCTCACTCTAATGATATTGACCTGCAACGACGATATGGATGACATTTTTTCCAATGCCGCCATAATTGCCATGGACAAGTAGCTATCAGTGTCGTCTCGGCCTTATCGACCGGAGTGTTACTTGCCGTCCCTTCTCCATAGCCACTACGCGTCCTCCTCCCCCCCTATGCCTCCCACACCATCATCACTGCATCCACCGCCGCCCTAGCCCCCGCCCTCACTCACGCCCTCGCCCCCGTTCACGCCCTCGCCACCGTTCACGCCCTGCCCCTGCCCCCGCCCCCGCCTCCACCGCTACCCCCGCCCCCACCGCTGGTCAAGCCACCGCCGCATCCGCTGTCCCACGCCCACGCCCACGCCCCCGCCCCCACCGCTCACGTCGCCCACGCCCGTACCGCCACCTTTGCTACCTTCACTGCCACCGTTACCACCGTAGCGTCCTTGGCCTCCGCCACCCCCGCCGCCACCACTGCCACCCCCGCCACTTCTTCCACCACGGCGTTTGCCACTACCACTGCCGCCGCCGCGGGACAGGGGCGGAGTCCTGGGCGCAGCCACCAGAGAGCCGTCTTGGGCCGCGACGACGACTCAATTAGCTGGGTAATACCGATCGCGCGGAGGCCGCCTTATCTCGAGCAGGCAGCCGTGGCCTGCCGCTGCCACACCGCACCGCACCGCACCACGCCACGCCTCCACGCCTGTAATCGAGGCGTTGGGCGGCGTGGATCCCGTGGGCACCCGTGCAACCAGGGGAGACGCTGGCAACGGGGATAGAGGAATAAGCCAAGCAGTCGCATGGTACATGAATGGCGCAAGCACGTTGGTTGGATGGTTTTTTGGATGGAGGGGTGAATTGAGGGGTGAATTGAGGGGCGAATTGAGGGGCGAATTGAGGGGCGAATTGAGGGGCGAATTGAGGGGCGAATTGAGGGGCGAATTGAGGGGCGAATTGAGGGGCGAAGGGGCGAATTGAGGGGCGAATTGAGGGGCGAATTGAGGGAAGGAGGGATAGTTGGAGGGGCGGTTAGTTCATTGGTTGATGGGTTGGTCAGCGCGAGAGAAAATATGATGCGGAACAGTTGCGTCCAGCAGAGAGAACTAAAAGCGTCCTTTGAGGAGGAGATAAATAGAAACTATTTCGGAAGCATGGAGGGAAGGATGTAAAAAGAGGTCAGAGGTCATTGAGCGTGATGCTATCAGGATGAGAAGGGAAGGTGGGAGGTGCGATGGAAATCAAGACTGATTTTTTTTCTGGCACGACAACTGTGATGAGCAATAGTACCGATAATTGGTGTAGTGAATGTTTCTCCTGGAGAGATAGTATTCTTTCCTCGTCGAATTCTGCCATCCAGTGCCGACCTACACGACTTGAGGGAGGTTTCTTTCTCCAGGTATCTCCCCCAGTGGGGCACCGCCCCACCACTGAGGCAAGTTCTAAGCTCGCAAAAAGTTTCCGCCAAGTGCGGTAGTGTTGTGCATGTACGTGTGTGTAAGTAAGAGATGGGATAAGACA
This sequence comes from Gryllus longicercus, assembly GCA_038098605.1. NCBI lineage: Eukaryota > Metazoa > Arthropoda > Insecta > Orthoptera > Gryllidae > Gryllus > Gryllus longicercus. Next base: position 1,184,451 of record JAZDUA010000464.1, read on the forward strand.
AAGAAAGGAATGGAAAGATCGCGCGCACTCACAGGCCCGTCTTTAAGAGTACTGCTCCTCATTCACCTGCTATTGATTGTAGAAACCTCAGAAAACTACCGATCATGCGCTACTAGAATTCTGCTCCAGACAGCGGCTGAATTCGACCTAGCTACGTAGCTTGTGTCAAAAATCTTACCACCGTCTGGACTCGAACCCTAGGACCTCCCGGTCAGAGTCGTTGCACGGGCATCAGTAATACTGTTTCTCAGCCTCACTCAGCCAGTGAAATCAAACCAAAGAGTAAGGAAGAACCGAAGCGGAAAGTAAAGAAACTCGGAGAGAGCAGGACGACAGAAATCGGTATGAGATTCGGCTGCTTGCTGGCATTCACAAGAGCTTGGTCGTGCAGGCAATGATAACGCCGATGGCGCGAGCGCAGAGACAGAGATTGCGTGAACGCTCAAATGGCGCCGGAGACGCTGCTTCCATGCGTGAGGGCGTGGGGGCGTAGGAGCGGCGAAGGAGAGGTGGTGGGGGAAATGTTGGAGGCAAATGATATCAGCGCGAACTCCGGACACTCGCTCAGTGACAGCATCGGAGTCAGTTCAGAGAGGAGTAACGTTACGGTTTATCCAACAAGGTTTCCGTAAAGCCTATTGAAAGACGTTAGATAAAATGGAGTCTCAGGGAGGTTCATCGTCCAGAATGATCATCGATCCGTCTTGGAATTATTCGAAGGATATATGAAAAATAGAGTAATCGGAGTGTTCGTTTTGAATATCAAGAATTTCGTTATTGAAAACAACCCCCAAACGTCTAATACGCTTTTACACAGCGTAAGCATTTCCCTTGCAAAGTAGTCAGCGCAAGTTGCCGTGCCGAACGCAATAAAGACTGTGTAGTAATTCAGCGTTATACGCGATGCAGTAAACAATGTCAAAAACATTCTTGTCGCAATCTCGTGCTATGCTGCGCGTTGTTCAGTATGGTCAATAAATATTTTTTTTTTAAATTCTGAGAAATGTTTCATTCATATCATTTATGATACGTACTTATAGGAATATACGAAATACTTTTAAACGTTCCTTTCTAAACACTTACTTAACTAGGGGATGCACGTATTTTGATCTTGAAATGAAACTGACCGAAGACAAGATTGAGAGTGCCCACAGATCGTTGCTGCACCTTGTTAGATTTGCAGGACTGTAGTGAATAAAACGTTCTCTGACAAAGCAGCATGTACCGTACCTCATTTACCAATGCCACCTTCAAGTAACCAGAAGCTGTATCTTATTTCGTCTGCCGTTTGGGCTTGGGGCGACTTCCAAAATACCTGGAGAGGGAAATACCCGGAAAAGAATGTTTAAGTCAGGTCTCATGACTGTAGAGGACCCTGACATGTCCCTGAATACATGTACTACACTAACGCACTATTGATCATGGTAGTTCACACGCTCGGAAATGCGATTAATAACTCAGTCACTCATACTCTGGTCGAATGGCATAATGAATGGTAAACTATGTTATAATGGTTATAAAGTATTATCACTTCTCGATACTCTCACATAGATGGTCATGTAAGATAATCATGAAAATTGCAGACACACATATTACAGATAGAACTCGAAATTACCAAGAAGAAATTTATGACTCTTGGTTGTAGGTAGGAGTAGAATAACTAGTATAAGGACCCATACGTCCAATATCTCGACTAATTGGGACAGGTCAGTGATTAAGAGAATATTTCATATGATTATTTAATTGTTGAATTCTTAGTTTTAATTTTTCTATCCATTTCCAGACCTTTTAATTCTTCGTCACTCCGTTGTTTTAACCCTTTTCTCGACTACACTTTCGTTTAGTAGTATTTCTTTTCATTTCACCATTGCGTTATTCTCATCGAATTCGAGGATGATTTGAATTTCGCGTTCCTAGTGTAAGAATGGTTCAATAGTGAAATTGATCAACTTCAAGCTAATTGTGTAAAACTATTAAAACTTGCTTTAAACATCTGTAAACACAGTACGTCTGTATAATGCTGTATTCAAAGCACTATTTCACTTGAAAACGAAACATAGAAGCAAAATGAAACTCATTTGAAATCTTACAGAGGGATGGAATCATACTGACGGGAAATATCCAACGTATTTTTGCATAGCACCGTCCCATCAGTCACCGGTGAGTGATCGAGATAAATCAGAGAAAATCTAATTAAGACTGACCGCTCCAGGTTTTTCAACCTCCTATCATCATAACATGAAACAGGCTCGAACCATACACGCTCGACAGGAAAGCCCATCCATCTCTCTGTATTAGTTTTCATTAACAACTTCGTGTACAGGGAATTTGCAGGGCGGGTTGCACCACTCGTGCCCTGGCTTTTGAAAGCTACGGACGGTAATTTTGGGTAGCCTACGCGAATGCAGAGCAGATGTCACTACGCCCACTTGAAGGACGAGAGACGCGATCAACCCACAGGCGAGCCTGTCAGTCTGTCAGCTGCATTTGGAAGAGTCGGCTCATGAATAAGTGATTTTTTTTCAAACAGTACAAAGAGAATGTGGATATTTTTATTCTCAATATTTAAATGAGGAGAATATTTATATTTGCGGGGGAAAACATTAGTTTTTTTTTATTTTTATATATTGTGAATTGTGATCTGTGTGACTTGAAAACTTAACGTAAATTTTGAACGGTAATTTACGTTATAAGGACCGGACATGTTACATTACGAGTGTGATGTTTCCAGCCTTGGCTCATATTGTCACTTTCGCTAGATTTTTAAACGAGTAATGAAACATTTTCGCCTATGTATCGTAACGTGTCTTATTTTAAACTATGTCTCTGTTCTTTTCTTTTACTTGGATGTCGTATATTGAAATATTTCAGCTACGGAGAATTGCCCACGGCATAAAAGCCCCCTAGAACTTTGATATCTACAAAACATTTTAAAATAGAATTGAAAGGTAATGATATGCTTTCAATGCAAAAAGAGAAATGCAATAAAGTAATTGAACAATTAATACTTCAGAAATCGGAATTCAGTTATAAAAAGAATATGAAAATTTATTCGTAAAAAATACAACTAATATTAACATGTTTAATTACGTTGATGTTGACTTATTTATCAGATTTGGTAAGTGGTTTCTTCTACAGATGCACGATGTTGTAATATATTTTAAAACTAATGTTAATAAGTTTGTAACTGTCTAAGAAGGTGAATTTCTCTTACTTTTGTAAATATTGTTTACTTGTATTTAATCATTAAAAATAAATATGTTCTTTTACTTTGCCATCATATGGTACTGTTATCTACATTTAGCATGAATGCAAGTAGCATTAAATTGGTATCACATGTCCCAAGTTCACAAGATGTATTTATGATTAATATGGACATTTCAATATAGAATTGATTCATTACGATACATTCATCAATTCGTTTCATTACGATAAAAATACCGTAAAATGCCAATTTCCGACCTGCTTGGAAACAGTCGAAATGCAACATAGTATGAAATAAAGGTTTTATTGGATCTCGGCTTTGAAACCTGCGCATGAATCCTATTTCAATACTTCCAGAAATTTTGAAGTACACCTGTAATTTTGAGCGATGTCAATCGATCGTTCTGTGACTTTATTTGTTTTATCTTTCTACACATTTTTATTCTTTTTTACTCCTTTCTTTCTCATCGTCTACCTTTGTTTCTCCCTTTCTTGTTTTTACTATTGGATAAATCGTTCAAGCTCAGATCTTTGACTAAATCTAACCAATTCAACAGATATAAAAGAAATTTATGTTAGCTTTTTGAAATATGTAACCTGAGAATAAAATTACGTTATTCAGACAAAAATGATTTAACTACACATATTGTGAGCTTTTGCGCTTACTTTCAAGAATGAAAATTATTTTTTCAATGCCTACGTTTGAAGTTCAAATAAGTCACACAAGTATAGTGATTTGTCGGGACCCAATATTGAGGAAATAGCGTATATTTCTTATTGATGATCACTGTAAAATTGAACAAAATTTTCTAAAGTAATCTGCTGCTGTCGATAACGTTTTTACAATAAAAACATTCAATACTTAAGCACGCAACTAAAAAAATCACAGACGCCACATTTGTAGAACATGAATGTCGAAACAATCCGATTTTTCCTTTTTTGCAACACGGTTCTTTTGTAGTGTGTTCCTTTGTGCATATGCCGTTTATTTAAAACACAAAACAGTACACATACAGTATTGGTAAATACAAGCCCATTTGTATTCACAACATTAATCACCCCTCAAAGATTTTGTATTTTGGGGTAAGTAGTGGGTGAGCCATTTACTGATAAAGTGAATGGTTCACGCTATGTATAGGAAGTACTCCAGGTTTTGAAATAAAATTTGATGTAATATATTTTTTTAGTGCAGCATGTTTTTTTTTCTTGAAGAATACAATGAACAGAAGTTATAGTCATTTAAACAGTACGATTATTGTTAACTAATTATTTTCCAAAAAAATAGTTCCTACACATATGAAACCTTCGATTTTTTCTCTGCGTAGTTACAAAATAATACAACGTAATAATCTCTTGGTTCACTACTTTTTCATAGAGGAATATTATTTTAGTTCCACAATGAGTGTATTAAGACATATCATGTTAGGTCAATCTATCATACTGCTTACAACATGTATTTCACATACGGAAACAATGACGACAGCAGTTGAAACTGAACATAAATAACCAAGCAACTAATCACAATTATCACGAGACTACATTGAGCTACCAAAGTTGAGCAACACATGAGCATAAAACGTACAAATGAATTTTTTCAGAATAAATACCTTCCTTTGAACTGGATGAAACGTGGCGTCAGAAAATTTGAAAGAAATCTTTAAGGGACATTAGTCACAAGATTGATTTCACATCTTTTAATTTATTAACTTGGTAGAATTTTCACGTGCCACCTCCGAAATAACCATCATTTTGTGATTTATTTGTATTTTTATTGAACGTGGATTGTTGAGGTTTCAAAAGTTAGAAAATCTTCGTATCGGATTTGAATTGATATAAAAAATAAAGAAATAATTTAGCACAGTTGAATCGATATTTCTATGAACAGGCTACATGACATCATTATCTTACGTATGAAAAACTAATGCATTGGAGCAGCCCGGTGTGATTCCCGTGGTAACACTAGACACAGACCTGCAAACCACATTTTTTGTGTGTTTAGATTGGAAGGATATCTCACACACATTCGTATTTTTCAAGGATGGCTCATTAAAGGAAAAAAAAAGCGTATTACGAAAATATTGCCTTTCGCTTTCAGAGCCACCCATAGGCGTAAATTGCTAAATCTAAAGCAGCTTACCGTCTGCTGACCATTGACTAATTTTTGGAAATAAAAGAATTAAATTAATATTAACATTAATATTAAAGACATGCATAATAATATACACACAATAAAAACATATAACAAGTTATTGAAATTTGATTCCAGACACATTAATTACATTTATTGGTGCTGTAGTAACAAACTTCAAGCTGAAATAATCGCCTATTGAAGGCGCTTCATTCGCATCAGACCACTACGCAATATTTCTAAAGGGGTATTTATTTTAATAGTTTTCAGAAAGTAAATATGTTGAAAAATGTAGAAAAAAGTAGAAAACATATTAGGTGAAACTTCTTTCTTCAGAGATCTTATGATATATCGATGGTACAACTCATTGGCAAACTGTTATGTATGTGTGCGAACATTAGAAAACGGCTGGCAAACAGCATGGCCGCACGCGTTTTAGGAGCTCACCCGTCCAAGAAACAGCAACGGTTACGAAAGTTTCGAGGCGAGTCGCTGGCGTGAAATCGCCCTTAATAAAAAAAGGGGTTGCGAGCGCCAGGAACTGGTAGATGGTGGATGGTATCCTGATTGGGGAAGTCGTGGGAACTCATGCCTGGAGTGAAGTATTAATTCTTACGTTATAGTACATGGTTTTACTTAGTGTATTGAAGAGTGTGGAGCTGCTCTGTGAATAGGATCGTAGACTTGGAACTAAGGCTGTGCTGCAAACACTCATTTTTGCGATGTGGTTCTTGAACTGGCTTACATGGATATGTTGATCGGGATCATTTGAAATTCAATATATTGTTGATGTTTTAATTGGTGTTCCTGTAAAACTGTATACTTAACACATTGTGTTTCATGAATGAGATAGCCAAATATTTATTCACTGAGTACACATAAACTTCACCAACTCTATCAGTGAATGATCAATTGTGAAAAATAGTTGCGTTCCCGGAAAACGATAGAGATTCTGTGGAGTGCGGGGCGTGTGCGGGGCGTGTGCGGGGCGTGTGCGGGGCGTGTGCGGGGCGTGTGCGGGGCGTGTGCGGGGCGTGTGCGGGGCGTGTGCGGGGCGTGTGCGGGGCGTGTGCGGGGCGTGTGCGGGGCGTGTGCGGGGCGTGTGCGGGGCGTGTGCGGGGCGTGTGCGGGGCGTGTGCATCTGTAGCTGCGCGATCGTTGGCCGAGAGGATGAGGAGTGGACGGGAGGCGAGGACACTGCAATGCTACGCGGCGCGTTGCGGCCACCTCTGACCTTCCCGCGGGGCGCGTCTGCCACCCCGCCCCGCCACGCCACGCCCCGCCCCGCCCCGGCCAGCGATCCGGCAGCCGCAGCTAGCGGTTTTTGCCTCGGGCCATCGCCGCCACCCGCGCGAACAGCCGCCCCTCCGGCAGCACTCACGGGCAGTCACGCGCCCTCCCCCGCGGCAGTTCTCTCGCTGCCCCGGCCTCTGGCTACCGCCCTCCGGTTACTCCATTCTCTGGCTGCCCGTCCTTTGCTGGCTGCCCGTCCTTTGCTGGCTGCCCGTCCTTTGCTGGCTGCCCGTCCTTTGCTGACTGCCCGTCCTTTGCTGACTGCCCGTCCATTGCTGACTGCCCGTCCTTTGCTGACTGCCCGTCCTTTGCTGACTGCCCGTCCTTTGCTGACTGCCCGTCCTTTGCTGACTGCCCGTCCTTTGCTGACTGCCCGTCCTTTGCTGACTGCCCGTCCTTTGCTGACTGCCCGTCCTTTGCTGACTGCCCGTCCTTTGCTGACTGCCCGTCCTTTGCTGACTGCCCGTCCTTTGCTGACTGCCCGCCTTTCTCCCTCCTCGGACTGTCTTCTTCAGCAACCGATTCATCGCTCACCCTGTCCTACCTTCCCCGCCCTAGTAGCGTGCGCCGTGTCGCCCGTGCTGTCGCAGCGGCGCACAGGGTGCGCAGTGCAAAGCGGAGGGGAGGGTTCGGGGAGGGGGAGTGACCGGGCGCAGGTGTACGCGTTATACACGCGCGTGTCCGCGGCAGCGGTGGCGGCGGAGGCCGTGACGCAGTGGCGGTGCGCGTCGCCGCCCGCGGGCCGTGTAAGTGGCGGGTAAAACCGCTGCATGCAAATGGCATGCTAATGGCTGCGCATCGCGTCGAGGACAGCGGCGCAGCGCAGCGCGTCCCGCCGGCCTAGCCACCGGTCAGGTCGCGTGCTTAGTCCTCGCTCGGAGGCTCTTCAGCCTCCGTAGGCGCTGCTGCCACATCGCCTCGCCATTGCTTCGCTCTGATTGGGCATCTGCCTTCTGTTAGTTTGTAATCTCTAACGAGTTTCATTAGTTCATCCTTCGGCGTTAGTTTCCCGATTGATTAATCGTAACTCTCTATCCTTCAATCAACATGTTTCAAAATCCATATACTTAACCCTTCTTTGCTTTATTTCTGTCCCTTTTGAGTTTCTTTTACTTTCTTTATTTCTTTGATCGCTTTTTCTTTTCTTTTTTCCCTTCTCGCGTTGTCTTTCTCGCTGATTATTTTTTTTTCATTTCAAACTTTTCATCTCTTTTAACCGTTCTCTCGTTTGTTATCTTACTTTTATAATAGCTTCCGTTATCTCTCTTTTTTTAACTTTTGGGTACGCATTTCCTCTTATTTCACATTTGGATTGAAAGAAATATCACATGTGTTCTCATCACAAGAGTACTTTTATTACAGAAAGCTTTTCCGGGCACATTGCGGTCAACGTCAGTGACAGTGCTAACAACACCTGCTTCTATTTGGACCCCAGAAGCCAGCTCTGAAAATGTTTGCTGTGGGTACGAAAAAGCTTTCTGCTGTTAGAAACGCATCTTATGATGAGACAATGGCAGTTATTTTTATTGGAAACATCATAAATCCCACACAGCTTTATAATGTGTTTGGTTATTTAAAATTTTTGATTCTTGTTTGTCGTTTCTCATTCCCAACTACTGTTCATTACTGATATTTGTCTCACGACTCAACATTAATACATTCATCCCTTTGTCATGGAGTTCGGCAATTTATGTAATACTTAAAACCTATATCCCTTTAACTTCTTTAAAATAGTATTACAATATGCTGTTTCCATTTTCCTTCTTATTCCGATACCTAAAGATTATTGCATTGTGCATTTCTGTTATCGTTATTCCTATATCGTACATTCATTTGTATATTAATATTCTAATATTCGTTTCTTTATCGTTATATCATTATATACATACATCATTACTTATATCGGGTATGTCAAGACACCAGTCGGAAGCTTACAGGTTGCTAGCCGATATGTAAGGTCGGCGCCGGATATCCCAGTCGAGTGGGGGAAATAAAAGAACTTGCATTAGAGTTAGGTCTCTAGTGAATTTAGCAGATGTCTCGCCCGGAAACACGAAAATAACCAATCAATTAGTACTTATTTCCTTATCACCATCCTTCAGTTAACCGTTCTTGAAATTTCCCCTCATTATTATCACTAGCGCTGCTTCTGTTTCACATCGGTTCCCTACTTCAGCAAGGGTTACGTATTCCGGCCAGCGGTATTATTTGCATGCGCGGGCGTCGCGCCCCATAACTTCTTCGCCTACGTCTGCGTCCCCCCCGCCGCCGGTCGCAGCAGCTGCGGATTACTCGTCCAATACCGCCCCACGCTCCCCCGCCCCTTCCCCCCCCCGGGGCATAGGTCACTAAAGCTTGCGATATTATCCATGTACGAAAATCCGGGTTCAAGAGTTGGCTTGCGAAAGTTGGATAATGGAGTCTGCAGTATGTTTACAAGGGCTCAGTGCGATGGTCCCAAGATTCTAGGATTTGAGATACGAGTGCTACTGGAAGGGGGGTTTTGATATTAATGCGTTTGAAATTTGGAGAAACGAAATGCTAAGTGACGAAATGAAATATTTGAGTTACAAGAGGAATAAATCCGGTGTTTCTGTAGCGTATCGGAACGGAGAGCTTGCTAAATAAGCTTCACCATACGTTCAGCTTTGAGGTAACTTCTACTATTGTGTTCGCAGGTGTGCATTAGATAATGATGCCTCAGTGACAAGGAAAAAATGGACCAATGCAATTTTACCAATAAGGCGCTTTCCATTACGTTTCGACTAATATCTCAGTTCAATGGATGCATATTTCTATGTGAGTAATTCAAGTATTAATGGTACATTGCTTTCAAGTTCATTTGTGTAATATTGTGTCTTAAATTCCGACAAAACTCGTTCAAATAAAATATTAAATCTTACATAAAATATTCCTCATTTTTAACATATTTTTTCATATTATTCGTAAGGCTTTTTTAATTAACAATAACACTAGAAATAGAAAATATTCTAGAAAGAAATAAAATAAGTATTAAAATGTAATATAAATCGGAAAATTATCGTAATCCAAAAGAGTAAAGTGTTGAATTTAAAACTTTGTAGCAGGTTTATTACGCCACATCTCAAATCGAACAGAAAAATATTTTTAAGTCCGTTAGTTCCCCGCTGAATGCTGTCAATAGTTTAAGAGCTAAAATGCGCTATTGGTAGGGCGACAAAAGTGTCGAAAAGAGCTCGTTTTACTGGATGATCGACGCACGTAACAAGTGGAAATACTAGATTGTGATTGGTGACGAGCGCCACTCGTGAACTAGTGTGAAGTTACAGGTGCACGAAATGCTTAAACACAATGAAAAACATTCCCTCTATCACCGTAGAAAAATAATTAAAACCACGCGGAAGAATTCCAAACCAAATAGCTTTTTATACTCGTTTTCCTTACAGATTTTTCAAATTACTTTCGCTTCTCTAAAACCTAACAGTATTATATTAAAAGATAATTGTGATATTCTGTTCTTATAAATCGAACGCTTATTCATGCCTATGAAAACATTGGATCACCCGATGATGCAGAAAACATTATATACATTTTAGCGTGCCACTTGCCTGAAATCTGCGTTTAGTGTTGCGACAGCGCGATAAAGTGTCACACGTTATGCATAAAATTGTTTGATGCCTTTTAAGACAAAAAAATTATACCCTAAGGTAATGTTTCATAAATTTAACTCTTTTGATTATTATAATATTTTTTGAAGTAATGCAAACCACGATAAATACGAATTATTTCGTGGACATGGCCTTATCACGTATATCAAAAGCACGATCTAATGGATGTGGAGGCAATTTTGATTCACCCTACTGATTTCTTACATGAGGATGATACAAAATAGACCGATTATAAAGGTGAAACGAATCATTTTTTTCTGTTGCGTATAGCTAAGGGAGCTTGCCCGGTAAACATTGCATTCTGTATAATAAGCATTGAAGAAAACTCAATTACGCATGCTTGTTGCCACATAGTGATAACTCAGCGGGAAGAAAGTAGCAGAGCAACGTAAATTTTGCTACTAAGGCGCTAACCAAACAGTGTAGTTACTCGAGATAATATGTACCGTTAAAAAATTGCTTGTGATTGCACTCTACAACATTCAGGATAGGCGAGCACGGATCGGTTCGGGGCAGTCGGCCAATTTCCCTTCTATATTGTGTAAACTCTTTCATCTGACTAACACCTCTCGGCTGCCGTACAGCGAGAATCAGCAATGGCTCTTAAAAGCTTTAGCCGTACTATTCCTCGACATGAATAATATTTTCATGAACGATAGAAAGTGAGTGGTAGTTTCGCACAAACTGCGTTTGCCTCCCCTTTTTCCACAGTATTTTTATATTAATAAAAATACATTAAATTTCCTAGAAGTAAATTAAATCCTATAAGTAAAGTTGAAAGGTAGCAACGTAAATATTACACTAAGGTTAAACAGGCAATAAATTTCAAATGCTGGATGTAACTAAATAGAAAATATCATTTTGAAAGCAGAGGTGCACCTGAGTAATTATCTATTAATAACCATTTAACCGTCATTTGAATGGGGAAATTTACGTTCCCATTCAAATGTATTGATTGTTTCTAGTCATAATGATCCATTCATCTCCCGAACCATGTTCCATTACGGTCTCTCCGTTATGGCCACAAGCAATATTCCGTTTCTTCATTACTACAACGCTAACACCTCAATCATTACCATCCACCGCAGCTTACAGTACCATTAGCATCTTTGAAACACATTACGGACGCCGCAATGACATATTCATGCAAACACTACTGTTGCCAGCCCAATCACTGCTGATATAGCTTCCATTTCGTGGTTACCTTCGATATTCCAAGCTATAGCAACTAGCTAAAAATGGAACACTTTCTTATTACACAGCAAATATCAGTGCTGAAACATTCATTTTTAGGTTAATCACGAATACTTGTCAATTATGTTTTTGTGCAATGGCTTTGTTAAATTTGATTTTGCTTATGGTCGAGTATTGATTTCAAGCGCGCCAACAATTTATATTGATTATAAATATTCGGACAGGAAGGTACACCGGGAGAAATAGTTTTGAGTCGTGAGTACTCGGTTTCACTGTGAAACAAATGTACATGCATAGCAATAAATTTAATGTAAAATGTGACTGTAAATTATGATCTTGTTCTTCAAATCACTCAGAATGTAGGGAAGGATGTGAGTTGGATTTATGATATAACATGAGCCAGTTCAAATTTCAAAATTACTGGAATTTGAAATGACGCTTAAATTGTAAGTTAAACTTTATAGTCATTAATTTAGAACTAACTCTATAATAAACACAGTTTGATGAATTTCAAAAAAGTTTGTAATTTTTGTGATTGAAAAAACATACTACGCTAAAGTTGGTGGGGTCTTGTTACTATTTAACTGTTGTACCAATCAATATACATCTCTTGTTACACTATATTTTGGACTTAAATAAACTTTAACAAACTTGGTTCCATCAACTTGGGCAAATAGCCAGTGTTCAATAAAAAATGTTATCTATACTACACAATACAAAAAATGTTACATACTCAATAGTGAATTACTACTAATATTCTGCTAGTCTCTTTTCATAGGTGAGAATGAATTACACTTTTAAAACTTCCTGTATTAAGGCAAGAAACTGTGACACCAAATCATCGACTTACAATTACTAAAATAGTCGTGATCTTTGTATACTCAATGTATAATTTTAAAATATTCACAACTATGTATGCCACATTAACCTAAGAGTTCGAAAATTTACAATAAAGAATGTTTCCTTCCACATACACTCTACTAATCATAGATTTTACAGTAAAGTTCTATTGTGCATGATAAAACATGTTCATTTATTATTGTGAGCATTACTTTAATCGATAAAGGGTTTTTTATTATTATTATTCATACATATTTTAATTCATATTTATTTGCATCTAATGCAGCTTCATTTATTTCCACCTGCAATCATTCAATTGTTTCTCAACTCTAGATGTTTAGGAAAATAAAATATGCCCACCATCAATATTGTCAGTCCTTTTCATGTAATTACAACAGTTGGGCATCGTCTGCGCGCTCTGTCATAGACGTAACCAGCGTGGACTGAAGGCAAGGACGCCAAGAAGCGATAAGACAAACCTCTAACTCTCCAACCAAGAGTTTACAAGTGCGCTTCCAAAGAGCACAAATGGTTCAGTACAGAGAAATGAATAATGGTTCCACTTCAAACCTTCAATTAAATAAGAGATTGTCTCTTTAGTTATAATTTTAAATAATGCTTTTAAAGTATTTTCAATTAAATACTTAATTCTCATTGGCGCAGAGGTTCATGGAGAAGGTGGAGCGCTTGCTTCACCGTCAAATGGCAAGGTTCCAATTGTGCAATTTGGAATGCATCGGTAAGAAAATGCTTTTTTTCACTGTAAGGTATCGGAAAGAAAAGCGAAAGTAATGGCAAGGAAAATCCTGGTAAACTATGCTGTTGAATGACGTGGTGGAATGCAAAAATATGGAAACGGGAGGACATTGAGAAGACCCGAAGCCATTCCGTTTGCTACGAATTCCCCCATGGTGTGCCCTGAATTTGAACGTTGACACATAGGTACCAGATGAGCTGTCTATATAATACATTGCGTGTAGCCATGTGCACGAGTTGTATATTAATTGAATCTTATTACGAAAAAATAGCACTAAATTGCAAATAAAACGATCATACTCTTTTGACATTGCCATCCGATAAAACGTTCATTGGTACGTATGAGTTTGTGCAGTGTATTTGTTTTTTGCTCCATCAACTCCACATATATTTTAATTAGAAAACAGTTCGTGAAGTAATTGAGTTTGTTCTCAAATGCTCCAGGGCAGTAGGTAGAAAGATAAGTTAAAACAACAATTAAAATCATATTTATTATTTTTATTTTGTCTCTAGAGTTGGCGTTTATTCGTAAAATGAAAATATTGTTTGGGATACAAATTTGCCGGCTTATACAAAGTTACACAAAGATGTTTTCATTACTCTTTGTAATTTTGGGGGGGAAGCTAACACAGCTGGGTTGATGGAATTTACCATACGCCTCTATATGACCCGACCACATTTCGCGTTCTGTTGTACATTAAATCAATATAAAGTTTAAAATTTTATTTAATATACGCATAATTTGCTCAATAAAAAATTGTAAATAAATATCTAAATAATCAGATATTTTCCCAATATTTTTCCGTGATCATCAAAATTAATACTTCTTTGCACCTTTGAATTGTTCAACATGTATTTATTCGAGGCCACTTTTGCCACGCTTTCAATTTTCTCACGAGCTACTGCTCTCGGACGTGCTTTCTTCTACTTCATTGCCCGCCGTGTGACATTTCGCCCAGCGCGCGTCTCTATCTCCGTGAGCCACCTCGCCGCTGACGGCCGGGGGCGACAGGTTCGCGCCCAGACGTCCATCGCCGCGGTGACACCGCGATTCACAGCCGTGCGACCACCGCGGCCAGCCACTACCGGCGCGTTAATGCTTGGGCCGCCACAGCGACACCGCCCCCGTCTACCCCCGCCCGCAACGCCGACCCCGGCCTCTTCCCGGCCGCAACAGCCCCGCCAAACCCCCCCGCCAACCCTCCCCCGCCAACCCTCCCCGCCAACCCTCCCCCGCCAACCTGCACCCTCCTCCATCCCCACCCGCTCACACCCCCACTCTCACTACCCACCAACCCTCCCTCGACGACCCACCCCAGATGCCCCCGTCATCCCCACCACCCCCTCTGCCTCCACCCAACCACTCCCGCTCTCGTTGCCTCCGCTCCGGCCGCCTGCGCTCCCGCCAACTCCACTCTCACCGCCACCGCTCCCGCACCCGCCGCCACCGCTCACGCCGCCACCGCTCACGCCGTCTCCACCACCATATCCTCCCCGTTCCTGTCCCATCGTTTCTATCCTCGGTGCTATCTGGGCGGGACAGGGTGGAGCCAGGCAAAGCAAGCAGCGGGGATAAGCGTCGTGGTGCGGGAAAGAGCTGAGTCGGAAGCGAAGCGGGCCGTAGTGGGTTGGGGCGAGGCGGGGGCGGCTTGGGGCGTCTTGGGCGGCGTCCGCGGTCGCGCCGTGGGGAGCCTCGCGCCGCCGCTAATGGAACGCGCCGACCGCGCGCGCGATCAAAGGGCAACCTCATCAGGTCCGCTCCGCCCACCAGCGCCCGTCCCTGGCTTTCCTCGCTCCCATTCCCCGCTCCCTGTCCCCGCTCCCTTTCCCCGCTCCCTTTCCCCGCTCCCTTTCTCCGCTCCCTCTCCCCGCTCCCTTTCCCCGCTCCCTTTTCCCGCTCCCTTTCCCCGCTCCCTGTCCCCGCTCCCTGCCCCCGCTCCCTGTCCCCGCTCCCTGTCCCCGCTCCCTGCCCCCGCTCCCTGTCCCCGCTCCCTGTCCCCGCTCCCTGTCCCCGCTCCCTGTCCCCGCTCCCTGTCCCCGCTCCCTGTCCCCGCTCCCTGTCCCCGCTCCCTGTCCCCGCTCCCTGCCCCCGCTCCCTGTCCCCGCTCCCTGCCCCCGCTCCCTGTCCCCGCTCCCTGTCCCCGCTCCCTGTCCCCGCTCCCTGTCCCCGCTCCCTGACCCCGCTCCCTGTCCCCGCTCCCTGTCCCCGCTCCCTGTCCCCGCTCCCTGTCCCCGCTCCCTGTCCCCGCTCCCTGTCCCCGCTCCCTGTCCCCGCTCCCCGTCCCCGCTCCCTGTCCCCGCTCCCTGTCCCGCTCCCTGTCCCGCTCCCTGTCCCCGCTCCCTGTCCCCGCTCCCTGTCCCCGCTCCCTGTCCCCGCTCCCTGTCCCCGCTCCCCGTCCCCGCTCCCCGTCCCCGCTCCCCGTCCCCGCTCCCCGTCCCCGCTCCCCGTCCCCGCTCCCCGTCCCCGCTCCCTGTCCCCGCTCCCTGTCCCCGCTCCCTGTCCCCGCTCCCTGTCCCCGCTCCCTGTCCCCGCTCCCTGTCCCCGCTCCCTGTCCCCGCTCCCTGTCCCCGCTCCCTGTCCCCGCTCCCTGTCCCCGCTCCCTGTCCCCGCTCCCTGTCCCCGCTCCCTGTCCCCGCTCCCTGTCCCCGCTCCCTGTCCCCGCTCCCTGTCCCCGCTCCCTGTCCCCGCTCCCTGTCCCCGCTCCCTGTCCCCGCTCCCTGTCCCCGCTCCCTGTCCCCGCTCCCTGTCCCCGCTCCCTGTCCCCGCTCCCTGTCCCCGCTCCCTGTCCCCGCTCCCTGTCCCCGCTCCCTGTCCCCGCTCCCTGTCCCCGCTCCCTGTCCCCGCTCCCTGTCCCCGCTCGCTGTCTCCGCTCGCTGTCTCCGCTCGCTGTCTCCGCTCGCTGTCTCCGCTCGCTGTCTCCGCTCGCTGTCCCCGCTCGCTGTCCCCGCTCGCTGTCTCCGCTCGCTGTCTCCGCTCGCTGTCTCCGCTCGCTGTCTCCGCTCGCTGTCTCCGCTCGCTGTCTCCGCTCGCTGTCTCCGCTCGCTGTCTCCGCTCGCTGTCTCCGCTCGCTGTCTCCGCTCGCTGTCTCCGCTCGCTGTCTCCGCTCGCTGTCTCCGCTCGCTGTCTCCGCTCGCTGTCTCCGCTCGCTGTCTCCGCTCGCTGTCTCCGCTCGCTGTCTCCGCTCGCTGTCTCCGCTCGCTGTCTCCGCTCGCTGTCTCCGCTCGCTGTCTCCGCTCGCTGTCTCCGCTCGCTGTCTCCGCTCGCTGTCTCCGCTCGCTGTCTCCGCTCGCTGTCTCCGCTCGCTGTCTCCGCTCGCTGTCTCCGCTCGCTGTCTCCGCTCGCTGTCTCCGCTCGCTGTCTCCGCTCGCTGTCTCCGCTCGCTGTCTCCGCTCGCTGTCTCCGCTCGCTGTCTCCGCTCCCTGTCCCCCTAGTGAATACGAAAGACAGTGCCTGGATAGCTGAGGTCGCTAATGCTGAAGGGCCGTAGCCTCCTGAGTTCGAATCTTGCCTCGGGTGTGGATGTTGCAGTGTTCGTGTTGTTCTTAAGTGCTCTTCCTAAAGTTGCCCCTACAGTTAAAAAACAAACACAGTGGTCTCTATACGAATGAGTTGTTAAAAAGTTACATTCAAAATATTAAGCGGCAGAAGAATCATTTTCTTTTGTCCATCTCATAAGCCGCTATCGAATAAAGTTTGCGTTCTCTCATTTATCTATTCACCTTTTCTCATAACTATAATCGGAATCTATATCTAGTAGTTTGTTCATAAATTTGTAGCATATAAAATAACAAGCTCCTTTGTAAAATGCTATATATTTAAGCCATGTTTTTATTAGTTTTCGATACTCCAAGAATTCAGTGTGGATTCAAGCTCTCGTTTGATTCACTATTACTAGTACGTTTTCTTTTTCTATTGTCAAAACTGTCAGCTAAAATGTCACCAGATTTTCAGTGTTTCTGAAAATCTTTACTCGATATTCTCAAGCCCTAAACTGAACACTCAGGGTGTACAGATGGCGATGTGATGTATCTGAACACAACCACAAATTTAAACGTCTGGAAGGGAGAAATTTTGGCAGAAAAACATATAATAGATAAAAGTTTACAATTAAAAATGAGCGGGAATCCGTAATCAAGGCAGTCCTGAAGGTGTAGTAGATATATTCACTAATTCGTTATTTTATTGAATCAATAGATTTATTGACACTATTGTTGCATCAATGAATTTGCAGTAGATAACGCCACATTCACTCCATTTTTCATAGCTCATTCCATAATTCTTGAAGCAGCATAAGTAATGATTTATTTATTATTTCTTTATCAAACAGGTTCAAATAACCCCCCCCAAAAAAAAATTCGATTTCATTCATATTTTACGTTTAAGACATTATAGCATGAATGAAGTAAAAAATAGTGGTTGACATCTTGGCTGGTAACTTATAAAATAATTATTTAACTTACTCAGTTCTTACTTAAACCTCTACAGAAAAGCAGAAACCATATTTTGAATATCAGGAATCTGTACTATATCCGGAGTTGCCCAATATAGACCATTACATTTGTTCTTCACCGGATTTAGGAAGAGATGACAATCGTTCCATTTCGAAAACGCCGAGTAATGAAATCCTCCCAAATCCAGAATATTCAGCATGATGCTTCGACGGTCGCGTCCTTCCGCCTCTTATAACACGTAATCGCGCGTTTCGCTGAATCTGAGCCGTTTCCTCCTGGACAGCCGTCGATTTGAGCGCTTTCTCCGCGCGACGGCGCTTCCGGCGATTTCATCCCTTCGCAACGCGACGCGCCTCGCTCAGCCGATGGGCCTCGCCCGCGGAAGACGCGAGAATCGTCGCGCGGATGGAAGCCCCATCGACCCGAGTTGTTCTCTCGATGCGCGCTGTCGACTCGATTTCGCCCGGCTGCGCTCGCGTGAGCGGGCACGCCTACCCGGGACGCTGGCTTGCCTCCGTAGCCGTTGCTGCTAGCGCCCGGCCGGCTTAGAAGCGGGCTAGCTACCGCCTTTTGTTTTACTGTACTTGAATCCCTCCTCTTACCATCTACTTGGCTGTCAGGGAGATTTCGTTTCCTAGATGCCAACGTTTTGGCAGTCATGATTCGTCCTTCCTCATTTAGCCCTGAGGAAGGTCGCAGCAGCATGACCAAAACGTTCGTAACTACCTAGGCTGCGGCGTCTTCCCGTCAGCCCAGAATCTGTTGACGTTGGCCGTCAAAAAGAGCCATTTCCATGGAATTTTGCCCTGAGGAATGTCATAATGGGCGAAACGTTGGCAACTGCGCCTGCGTTGCGACGTATTCCAATCAGCCAAGTAGATTTTAACTCTTCCCGCGGAAACCTATCCTTTCACTCTTCCTACTGTCCTCGTAGCACTATTATACCTGTACCTTTTTCAGTGTCAGCACTTGCGTCGACACCGTCGACACACACGTTTCACCGTCGGCGTCACTGCCTGCGTCAGTTTCACCGTCGGCGTCACTGCCTGCGTCAGTTTCACCGTCGGCGTCACTGCCTGCGTCAGTTTCACCGTCGGCGTCAACGTTTCAGTGATGAAACAAGTTTTTGGAATATATTATTCCATGTTAAACTTTTGATTTTAAATGAACACCTTTAATTTGATGGAGCAAAAGGCTATTAAGCCACTTTCGCAATTCAGCTCTTCTCTCGACCGCCTCGCAGCAGCCACTCGGACTATCTGGTCCATATGGAGCCAGTCCCCGGTACCGCGCTTTTTTGTGGACTCATTTGGAACTCCCTCTCTCTTTTCTACAGCTGGTGACTTAAGAATATTTAATTAACCAGCAAGTTAAACAATGCAAGTACATTGATTCTCCGATATTCTTCCACCATTTTTAACTGTCTGTTTACACGTGTATTTTGCATGAGTTTGTATGGATGAATATGAAACTGAAATAATTATTAATATGGTAATTTAACAACCTTCATTTACAGATTCGAGATTTTATGTTTATCTGACCTTTGAGTAAATTACCTCGCTCTTAAGTCTATAGTAACAAAGCATCTAAACAACAATTTAAGTCCATGGCCATGGCAGTGTATGCTGAAATTCTGCATCGGGCATCATAATACTAGACAGAATATCGTGTTAGCATTTCTATTAAATCACTGAATTGGTGGTTCGTTTGTTTCAAAACTGCATTGACTCGTATAATGAAGTTCATCATTTTATCCAATATTGTTTTGATTCACCGAATTTATAATTGTTAAAATTACCACTTTGCTACGTTATCATTTAAAATTCTATGGAAATGTGTAACGTAGGCATGTCAATCTTCACTTAACACTTTTAGCAATGTTTCCATAATAAAACTGTACCATAATTTGTTTTTACTAGTATTGATTGCTCATTTACATAGATACACAATATCATTTCAAACTCGAACAATTTTCTTTTGCCAATTACAAAATGAAACGATACAGATGATTTCTCATAAATATTTCGAGATTTGGAAATTTTCGACAAATGGAAAGACATTACTTACAGATTTTGTTTTCTGCTTGCTTTAGAATGCGATCTGGAAATATAAGATTTCCTGCTAATTTGTTTCAAAATTCTAGAGGAGTAAGCTTTGCTACAGAGCATTAACCTTCGAGCACTCGCGCCTATGTTTTAGACAAGATGACTCACACTTTGTATATTTTACAACATCCAGAATTTTTGGCATTTCCATGTATAATAATTTTTTTTCATTCTAATAACATTTATTGGAGTTTTTTTACACAACTGTGAATAACTGTGAGAGAACATAAACAATGAAAACATTTCCTTACTTCAAAATCTATCTTTAAGGAACAGATTTCATTAAGGGAAAAATCTCTCTTTGTAATTATTGTAGTGGTAGGAAGAGGCCGAAAAAACTTTCAATGTTTGCAAGTTTCAAAAAATCAGATATCAACGAAAATGAAACCAACAAAATAAATTAAGCAAAAACTCTATTTTTTGGAAATTTTGAAAATATCCCCTCGCTTCATGAAATGGACCCCCCCAAAATTAAAAAAAAAAGTTTCAAATTCAAGAGGCCGCGACATTATTTAGATCAATTGGAGTACATAAATTTCGAGAAAATAGGTTTAGCCGTTAGCGTTGTTAACAAACGGAAGGACACGTTTTCCCTACATTCGAATTTTTGGTATCAAGGACCCACACAACGTGGATTCTGGCTACACCACGTGTTAGAAGATATTCTTTTTACATTTTGCCACTGAACTTATCCAATTTTTTGTTACATTTTCATAATTAAAGGACCTGTTGGAAAATTTAACTCCAGAACTCGAGCTTGTAAAATGTGAACCAGACACACATTAACTCTCACATTTCTCTCTCAGAGCTTAACAAACCGTTAAGGTAATCTTTAAAAAATTCTTGGCTATCCGGAAGACGACGCATCGTTGCTGAGAGGCTAACTCAGCCAACGAGGCGGCGTCTCCCGGTTAGCCAAGAATTTATGGGATCGAGCCGCGGAAGTTTACGTGTGCAACGTAATCTCTGTTTCTGATATAACAACGGAGAAGTGTCTGTGAGTTATTTTCATTTATTTTAATTAAATATTTTGACAGCTTTAATACAAGCAGAAAAATAATCCAGTAATTAATATTTACGTCAACCTATCAGTAATGTGATTACAGAAAATTCAAACAATTATGTTTAAACATTAACATTCATGTTTTCCACTAGTATATTTGTTTTAATTACTCATTACAAGAATATACTATTCTTCGAACAATATATGAATATAATTAATTATACACGTGTTGATTACGTTTTACGGAATTCAATTATATCAGTTTACTGTGAATAACGATACTTTTTAAAACTGAAAACAATCGTGCTTAAATAAAATGTTTATTGAATATCCAAACATTGAAAACAACTTCAAATGGAACAAGTCTTTTATTTTGATGAGAATCGTTGTCAGTGTACGTACACAAATTGATACAATGCGAGATTCGTTTATATGGTGTTAGCATCAATCCTCTTCTATGTTATTTCAGTGGTGGAGATGTGTGTTACGGTATTCGCACGAAACCGATATTTCTAATTGAGATCTTCAAAGAAATGTCATTTACAAAGACAAGATGAGGTGTACTTTAGCTTTAAAAATGTTAGATTTGTTGAAAAAACACATTTAAAATTTCATGTGAAATGCTACCCGCAACACTGGGGAAGCACTGTGAAATTTATATACCTTAATGTGGAAATGGAACGATAGGGAAGAAAGTGAGGTTTAAACACGCAGTAGTTGTCGGACGGGTACGCTAGTAATAAATTAATAGCGTTTGAATAAGAACTGTTAAGTATAGTGACACTCGAAACGCACATTAATGCCGAGGTTCCTCACACATGAAAATCTGTCCGAATGTTCACCGGAAAGTTAATGAGAAATCTTGCATTCATGCAAACATTTCTTCTTATCTGATTCACACTCAAGTAAAAATCATTAGCTATTCCATTTCAATTATAAAGTATTGATTTTTATGCACGACCTAAGATTGTAGCCAACATCTGTAGTTTATTTCTTTTTGCTAATCGTTCTTATTACATAAGAGTGGATTTTTTCTTATCAATTCTTATCAAAATCACTTGATCCTACCTGCATTTGTAATTCAAATTAATAAGTACTATATGAATTAGGGCGATCCCAGAGCTCAAGAAAAATTACACAGATTGCGCCCTCATAAACCGCACCAAAGTTTTGTTTTTAATTATTTTTGACGTTACATCAATATTAAATATCTATGTTTTGCTTTTATTGATCATATATTGGGATGCTGAATATATATAATATTTCACAATATTTTGCTGAATATTACTTCAGAAAATTCTTCGGAAGAATATGTCAAAGAAACTACTGTTCTTGCTCTTTCTCTTTCTCGGAGAAAAAGTGCTTGTAATTCAGAACCAAAATAATCTTGGTCTGTTAGAAAAGAAACAAATCGAACCAACAAAAAAAATTCAAATTGTAAGTAATCAAAACAATGATAGAAGCGTCATAAAAATACAGTAAGTGCAATAAAAACTCAAAAATTAAATGAATATTTTAAATGATCTAAAGTGGAGAATAGTCATTGTGACATGATATGCCGGTAATAATAATATACTACGATAACAAAAACAAAATACAACACAAAGAACTTGCTTAATGTTAACCAATATTAAAATTAAAATCCAGTAAATTTACAAAAATAGTTTTAAAGAATAATTAAAACAACCACAAAAAATGCATTCTTCTCGTTCTTTCCCTACACTCCGGGAATCATGTCATTAAAATATTTAGAGTTCAAGACTCAAAATTACAGACTACCAGACGAGAGAATAAGAAAAAATAATGTCTCAAAACATGAGCACTTATTTCTTACGTATTTCGATTAATTCATTTGTCTCCAGGCGCACCTTAAATTAATAGGACCGACCATTAGAAATCTAAGAATGAATAAAAACATCACGTTAGCTAATCTTTTATTTTCCCTGTTGGGAAAAAAGGAAAAAACTACTCTAGGAAAGAACAAAACTAATACTCTAGGAGAGCATCATTTATAAGAATACATGGTGAAATATTTCATTTGGTAGATACCTTCAATGAATCATGACAATTGTTATAAGCGTGAAAATCACACACTATTATTTTTCCCCCTTACAATATACAGAAAACTTAACATTCTTCTGAATGAAAATCCTGGTTTATTAATATTTTCTTCTCGTAGTATGGCGTGCAAAACCTCTCCGCGGCAAAAATATGTTGTCATTACGAAAGATCTTCTGGGAACCGTAAGGTGTTCATCTCGCCAAAAACTCTTAGAGAAAAATACAGCGTACGGACGTAGCAGGGGGCCGTGTTCTTTGTAACTCTTCCTTGGCCGTGGCGTCCCTTGGCTTTGAGTCACCAGAAGCACCGGCTCCCTCTCGAATGAGGCGTACCAGTCCGGCTCTTGGCACTGCCTTACCACTCCCTCCGTTCTCGCCACCGCTTCCAATTCTTTCCCTGACCCCGCCACCGCTTTCAATCCTTTCCCTGACCCCGCCACCGCTTTCAATCCTTTCCCTGACCCCGCCACCGCTTCCAATATTTTCCCTGACCCCGCCACCGCTTCCAATCCTTTCCCTGATCCCGCCACCGCTTCCAATCCTTTCCCTGACCCCGCCACCGCTTCCAATCCTTTCCCTGTCCCCGCCACCGCTTCCAATACTCCCCTGATCCCGCCACGGTCCCACCGTTACCATCACTACTGTTCGCCCCCTCCTGACGCTGCCTTCCCCACCCCTTCTCCCGCCAACGACATCCCGCCACCCTCTACCACCTCTTGGCTCCATCCTCGCCCTAAGCGCTGCCTCCATCCTCGTCACCCTATGCCGTCCCCTTCCCTCCCCCGCTCTTATCCTCGCCATTCCTACCACTCTCGACGGCCTCCCGGCCGCGCGATATCTCGTAACAAATGAGGGCGCCGCGGGAGAGAATGGGGTCTGCCGGCGGCGCGGAGGCAGTAGGGAAGATGGCAGCACGGGCGTGGAGATGCGCTGGTAGAAAGCTCGTCGTGAAGCTAACTGAAGAGCGGTGGGAACGGAAAGAGGCTGGAGATGGACGGTTATGAGACTGGGCACCAGGGTGCTGTGGAAGTACACAAGTGGGAGAGGGATAACGGCGTTGGTCCTAGGAAATAGGACTACGAGCGAAACACGAGGGAAGAAGTAATGATGAGTGGCGAAAATGTTATGAAGATAAGTGAAGGAAATGGGCTAGGAAACACGTATTTCTACACAACTTTCACGTTTTTATATAGGTCTATTATATATTCTAGCTTTTATTTGATATCAGAGTTAGATCTTCAAACATGAGGCAGCGATAGTTTGATTTCGCAGAGGTGTTTGTAAGCGCTTTTTGAGATGAATTCTGTCTATTTAGCAACTAAACATTGCAAAGTCGAATGGTTGGTGTTTTTGTTGAAGGTAAATTTTCACACGGGTCTGAAAGAGTTGTAAACGCCTGTCGAGTCACAGTCGTGTACTCGAATAGCGTACATTTTGACCATGACTGTACGACATCGAGGTTGTGAACTGGAGATGACGCAGTGTCGATGATGGCTGCGGTAGAAACTCGCGTCGCCACAGGCGTCGCCGTTTCCTCCCTTTAGCTCGTCTCTGAACCTCCTTCCGTCGGCGCCCGCAAACGCTCGCTGTCAAGGGAGGCGCCAACAGTTAAACCTCGCAACCGCTCCCCCTCCCCCCCCCATCCCCCCTCCCCCCTCCGCGCTATCAACTTCGACACTTCCCTCCCAACTTAAGCGGATCCAATAGCCTTTTTCACTTTCCTCTCGCGTTGGAGAACGAAGGGATACAATGGGATCGGTAAAACATTGATTTTTCAGAGTTGCTAAAAACGTGCAGTAGACATTTACGGCCATTTGGAATCTTGGTGTATCTGCAGTCATTTTTAAAGTATATTCTCATTTCTATTTGTATATAGTCTTGGTGTAACATATTTTAAATCTAGAAAAAGTATCTACTTTTATTTATATTTTTATATTACTAGTAGAAATTGAAAAGTGTAAGAATTTCAACTGAAGAAACTAGTTTCTGTTGTTCAATGTTAATTAAGAAATTATCGTTTCTAGCATTTTCTGCTTTGTGTTTAAAAAATTATTGGGATTAATTCTCATTCTTCACAGTCGTCTAAATATGAATCTGAACCTATTTTTTCCGGGAAATAAAGTACTTGGTTTTTGACACATTCATTTTATTTCATAAACTCAAACTTCCATTATTAACTGTGTTTGTTTTGTGACTGTGCGGAAAATTTCGCTCGAGTTCATGTAATTTACTTAAGAGAGATCTTGAAATGATGCAGTGAGTCGCAATAAGGTTTTTTTAAGAGGAACCACCGCGTCACATACGAACGAAATAATAAGAAACGAGTAATTGTCGAGTACAAATAAGTGTTTCTTTGATTTTCGCGTTTCAAGAATGATCACGAATTTCTAGGAGGCGATTTGTGTGCTGGCTATACACAGCCGTAGCGATGAAGTATTTCCAGGTGACAGTCAGCGTTTCTTATAGGAGAATTTTCAAACGCCCGCGTGTCAAATTTTCTATGCCGAAACCAAATTTTCGAAGTCATATTAATTGTTATTTCAACTATTTCTTCATCACCACTAAATATTGTTCCAGTTTCTAACCAAAGAGGAGTCAAATTATAAAATATTTATAGTTTGACTCCTCTGAAAATACGTCTCTAATTTTATTTCATAGTTCCAGTGAACTTGTCCATCCTAAAATCCCAACATCTCTTCAAGTAGACGAGTTTGAAGGACGTGAAATTGAGTGAAAAGAATGTAATAGCGATAATGAACGGTCGACAAATTTGTCAAAGAGTTCTAAATACTCTATTACACCCTGAATGTTCCTGGACAGTCGTTCAAAAGTCATAAGATATAAATGACGATAGGTCTAAAGCTAGTAAGTTTGAAAGACAATAAAATAACCCTAATAGTAAATAGTGTAAGAAATATGAAATCTAAAAACAAAGATTCCAATACACGACAGTGTTCAAACACAAAGTCGAATGTGGAAAGTTCGACCAGATAATAATACCAATACAATTCCTGTTAATATGAATATTTATATGAAAAGATAATCATTTGATACGTTATTAAATTACATTATGTACACTTGAATGACTACTTGCATTGGGAAGGCAGATATAGTACAGAAAAATTGATTATCATATTAAAAAATGCAAATCAAGCATGTAATAAAAATGTACTTAATAACTCGCTACCTAGAAGAAAATCACCGTGCCGTGTGGAGGTCAAGGTATGAGAGGCGAGAGACAACATGCGACTGGAGTCTTTACAGTCATTAAACCTGCCACCAATATCGGTAGTTTGTGAATACATAAGAGTACTGCAGTTTTTATGAACTCATAAATTCAGTAATATTAAATATAAGAATACATACAAGTAAATAATACGATGGTAACGATTGGGAGGACATTATCAACAATCGCCGAGGTACCAATTATTACAGACTTCGAGTGCTTTGTACGATACTCGTATATACTGTGGCGTCATATCAGTCACCTTGTACAAACATGAGAAAATATTATGCACGTGCACATGAAATGCACGAGGAAGTAGTTTGCGACAGCGGGCAGCGCTGGCAGGAAGGGGCGCCGGGCTGAACAATGGCAAACCTAGGAAGCGGAAGGGAAGGGGTGCCGTGTCGTGGGTGGCCACGTGAGAAATCCTTTTACCACTCGGGTCAAACTTGTGAACACCGTAGACATGCTGGCTGTGGAAACGCGTCGGCGGAAACATCGAAATGACGCAGTTCCGTCAGCCGGCCCAGAAAGTAATATAAGCGGACTAAACTCCTGATTCTTGGATGCGTTGGTAGGAAGTCGTATGGGTTGTGCACGGAGCTGCATTTCAATGCGTAGGCTACTGAGGCAGGGAAGTGAAGCCGGCGTGCTTCGTCGAGACGGAGATGAGGCATACTCGCTGGTATGATCACGTAGGGCGACTGGTGCATCACACCGAACAAGATATCAAATTACCAGGCCAGCGGTGGTGGTGACTAGGAACATTCCTTCTGGTAACGGGTCAATATTGTTGATTGTAATTATTGTAAATAGTATTCAGGTGTTGAAGTATATTTTAAATAAATACTCAATAAATTACAAACCGTTCACGTCTGTGATTTATTGCCCCGTCAAAGACGCCACTGTACGTTGTCTTCTCTGCTACCAGAAGTAACATTGAAAATAGGAAGTTTTTATTTTCTTATTCTGATGAGTAAGAATAAAGTTTGCCGAGTGACGAGACATTGAATACTTATGAGAAACATCTACAGCTGTAGCTACAATTTTCAAAACAGTTTTCAGAGTTGGCTACCACCATAATTCAAAATACACACGTACTTTGTACAGCTTAAACGAAAATGTCTGCAATAATATGTATATTTTCAAGCATTGTTGGTTATCTTAAGCCTCTATTTATGCAAGTATATTACTTTCAATTATTCCATGTGTCTTGAATTTTCTAGTAATAATGAAATATGTTTTATGATACACAGATCGCGCGAGATAACCAGATCCTCCAAGCAATTTTGGACAATTACAACATGCATATTACAAAGATGTGAATGTAGCAAAAGAAAATGTACTTGTTACAGGTTAATTAAAGAACACATCAACCGATTTGAGTGAACGCCATCATGGTAAAGCAACAAAAACATCATAGAATTTCAGGTATCTAAATACCCTGCGCGAGTACTGGAGTGTTAATACAGTAGTTTTATTAATTTTATAATTTTTCTTTCAGTTGTAACAAATTTTAATTCCACATACGTTGATCAAAATATGCAAATTAAATTATCTTTCAAGGTAATAATTTTTGTACGACAAACATTAAATGGCAATGTTTATTTAGAAAACATTCAGATTTTTATGAACACTGTAGAAGTTTCAATTGAACATGCCCGGAATTTGGAACTCTTTACACGAATTAATGTATTTTATATGAAACAAATGTACTAGAACGTCGGTCCGGATGGCCGAGATCGCTAAGACAGTAGTGCCGTAGCGATCTCGGACCGAAGGATCGCGGGTTCGTGTTCCGCCTCGGCATGGTTGTATTGTGTTTGTCCTTACACACCCCTATCATCATATCGTATCATCCTTATAGTTACCATACCGTTACACGCAATAGTGGTTGCTAATGACCTAGTAGTTGATGAGACCTTAAATAAAAAAATTTTTTCTAGAACATTTCTATTTGATTTATGGTGGTTTTTACAAACACTATTTCTGCATTTTATAAAATACATTTTTGAAATGGCGCACAGAGTAAATACTACGTAGTTGTAATTAATATTACGACCCCGTTCGGTATGTGGAAAGACATTTACGTGTGCTGTATGGCTTCGAGTTTTCATATAAACCGCATTACGACGGAGGCTCGAGCATGTCTTTAATTAAATCCTGCACGATGCTATGGAGACTGAGGAACGGTGGATTTTATTATGCATCCAAATGGGAAGTGGTTCCATTAACGTGGAGATCAAAGTGGTCGTAGGCCGAAGCAACAACCCAAATCCATCAGCCACAACGAGGCTAACGTTCCTTTCATCTGCTTCTTCTTCATCCCTGTCTCCCTTCAGACCGAGGATGGTGTCGTAATGAACCCTACGTATGCGCTTGGCTTTAGATGTGCTCAGTGTGAAGGTGTATTCAGAGCCTGCATCTATTTCCAAACGCAAAATACTCTTTTTGGACACCGGAATGCATTTCCTGAAACGTTGTGCAATAGGTAGTTTTCCGTAATGCGTTTATAAAGGATTGCTGTTTTTAACTACATCTCAATTCCTGATGTTATTGAAATTACTTTTAGTTAAAAGTTTGAGTATCCAGCGTCACAAAAAGGGTCTCAAAAGTGAACCTGAGGTAGTCTTTAGAAACTATTACTGGATAAACAATCATGTCTTCGTTTTTTGTCACAAATTTTCTTTGGCTTAAAAATTTTTTGCAACTTTATTGTGATAGGTGATTACAAATTTCATACTTTCTTCATTATGTATTTGTTATTCTTAGAATATCATGCCTCATCACAAATGTCAATTTTAATGAAGCATGTTTAACTTTTAAATGAGTAAAATGACCGATGCGTAAGTATTAATTTCGTATATTAAAAACGTGCCATGTTGGACATATTAATTCCTTAATCGCTACAATATAAGATGCATAATGAAAGAGGTTTGAAATAACGATTAAGAAAATTGGAGAGAGAATGGAATTTTTTAAAGAAGGCTCGTAAAATGTAACACATAATTATTCGGAAAATTGACGATAACTTCGGAGACTTGTGTCAAACTTTATTAAGAGGCCCCCTTAACATATTTTCATCTACTCACTGAATGATTTCAATACTCCCCAAAGTAAGTGAAATAAAATATGAATAATAATCATATTGATAGTATTCATAATAACAATGATAACGTTAAAGATACTCATTTATTAGTAGGAGAAATTTTTTTTCTTCTTTGTCGATAGCTCTCTCAATATATTCAAGTTTAATAGAAGCTCTTGCTTCAGTTGGAGATGTATTGATAAGTGAATGAGTGAAAACGAGAATGGAATAAGTAACATTTCATAAATTCAGATGAAACAGTTTATTTAATTCAATATCACTGTAAATCGTGGTGCTTTTGTTTCATTATTAAAACCACGGGGTTTCAATTGTTCATTAAAGCCACGAAATTACATTGCCTCAGAAATATAGCCTAAAATAAAAACACTTTTATCAGAATTTATAAAATGTCACTTATACCGTTCTGGTTTTGACCCATTCAATTGATTATTAATATTTAAATGATTAAGATGAACTTTGTTACAAACGTGTTTGTTTACGAAAACTCATTTAATTCTCACGTCATTAAATTTGAAGATTTTAACGAAAATTAGTTTAAATGTCTGCTTGTGTTTGGCTTAGTGACATGTAAAATACTACAGACTTACTACAAAAATGTATTATAATATGCAAATGTAATTTGTCTTATATCGTAATATTGTCACGTAGGAAATTCTTCTTCACAAATATATTCGGTAATTAACTGTAACTGTGGTAATTAACTTAAAATTGGATTACGTCGGTCTCTTTTACTAATTTGTCATCTCAGTTTCATACATTATCAAAGTAAATCTTTCACCATCGTTTAAGTCTTTTCAAACTTTACATTGAGAACATTTAAATTACTCTTCTTCTAACAAACACTATAGTGTTTGTACTGAAATAAGTTATGTTTAAGTATATCGGGAAAAATTAAAAGCCTATTTCTAAAGAAAAAATATACTGAAAAATATATTTCCTTGCTTTAAGAATCTGCTGCTCATAGATAAGCAGAGTTTTTCGGAGTGCTTTGGGGATTGGGCTGGGAGATGTCTACTTGAGATCTTAAAGAAACGAAGTTCCTAGAACTTGGCTTAGCAAAGTGGGGACAGTTCGCAGTTGCTCTTCCTGAACTTGTCACTTGCAAGAGGGCGAATCGCCTTCAATTGCGGCTCTTCTCAACCAAAAGTACGAAGATATAGTGCGGAACGCGGCCGGAGAGGCTCAATGTGCGAGATGCGGCCAAGTTTCACACTTCGCACTATTCTGAATTTTTGAATATGTTGGGAGGAGCATTCTCACGCTAAAGCGCATAGAAAAATAATGTTACATATTGTTTGTATTTTAATGCACAATTCAAAATGAGAAAGACATGTCAAATTTGAAGACGAAAGAGTTATTTCAAGTTTTAGATTTTAATAACATATTAGAATAAAAATAATTAAAATTAATTGGAAGCAAGATGTGTTTAACTAAAGATCTAGGACTGTTTACCATAGTTACGTATTATTATTCCCTTCTTGTTGTTTCGAATCCATAAAACGGTATCTACGTACAGTAAGAAATCTCTTCCAAATTCGAAATGTTAATAATGTTAACAAGCAGGGTCTCACTCTTCCTTTTTGATTGTTGCCTCCTATAAAATGAATTAAATGACTCCCTTCAGAGCAGGAAAAATAAAGAATTAAATGTAATTTAGAATATATAGAATTATCGACTCTTAAAAAATGTGATATAAATCATATTAATCATATCTCATGCAGAATTACAATTAATCATAAATAAATCATCTCTCACATTAAATAGAGCACTGAAATAATATTTGTGATTTGCGGAAAATGAAAGAAGAAAGAAAACTCTTCTCTAATGAGAAACATCCATTTCATCGTAAAATAATCGTTCGTGGACACGAATTAGTAAGCGGAATTTTTCTGCAATCTAGTGAGACTATTCGTCTACCCAATGATTGCGCATAAAGGACTAACAAAAAATGCACCCCGTACATAACAGCCGCCAGCACACGCAGGAGCGTGTCGTGAATCCGACCAGTCTCCGATCCGCCCACTCGCACAGCGGGATTCTGCCCTGGCGTTTCCCCCACAAAAAGCACTTTTCGCGTTGTTTGCGATCGCGGCGGGCTCGGCCACCGCCATCGGCCGATTCGGGTCTTGCTTTCCGGAAAGCTTTTGGAACTTCTTTGTTCGCGGCGCGGGCGGCGCGGGCGGCGGCGAGGGCTCCGCAAAAACGGCGGCTGAAAAACAGCGGAGGGCTGCGCTTGCCTTTCATCCTTCCTTCTGACCGCTTCATTAACGAGCCAGACCTACTCGCTGAGGGACTCAGTGAGCGGAGCGGGGCGGGAGGTGGGAGACGGGGGTGGGAGACGGGGGTGGGAGACGGGGGTGGGAGACGGGGGTGGGAGACGGGGGTGGGAGACGGGGGTGGGAGACGGGGTGGGGGTGGGAGACGGGGTGGGGGTGGGAGACGGGGTGGGGGTGGGAGACGGGGTGGGGGTGGGAGACGGGATGGGGGTGGGAGACGGGGTGGGGGTGGGAGACGGGGGTGGGGGTGGGAGACGGGGGTGGGGTGAGACGGATGAAGAGAGAAGATGGGTGAAGTTTTGAATCCGCTGGGGGTGTGCCAGTGAAAACAATGGGAAGGTTGGATATTGGTGGGTTGGTAAAAGAGGTGGAGAAATGTATTTTGAATTTTTTGGATTTTTATACGGGAGAGATAGTAGAGTTAAAAATGATTCAGCAGGGGATGAGGGATTTGATGGTTGGAGATGATAGTGCGTTGAAGAGGTAATGGAGAGTCGTGTGCACGTGACAAGGGTTTTAGCGTGAAGGCGCCCGCATTGGTAGGATTCGGGAGAGGATGCGGCTAAATCAAGGGATTAGGTACTTTTCGGACAGGAATGAAAGCGAAGTGGTTGCAGCTAAAAAGGAGAGATGGCTCAAAGTTTATTGAGCAGAAGCTGCTAGTGCAGAGGGCGGTGACTGGGGGAGGGCGGTAGTAGGGGAGGTCTGAGTGATAATCACTGCCTGCCAGAAGACAGTTGCAACATATTTTCATGCCGCGGAGATACAGGCGAATCTGCATTGAGCTCAGCGGGAATGTATTCATGAGACTGGGATATACGCACGCTGCATGATGCCGGAGGCGTTAATTTTCGCAGAGACACACCACGAGGACGACGTCTAGCTCATGAGGTTGCGGCTCGTCGGCATCCGTTTGATCCGATTTCGACCTGAATGCGGTGGGAATTGAGGAAGCAAAGTTGCGACCAGGGTGGTCCCTCACGGTTACGCCTGCCCCGCCCCTATGCCCACCGCTTTGTCTGGACAGTTTGATTGCGTTTGGAGATACGACCTTTTTAGGTGCCGTCTCCCCTTCCTCAGAATCCTTTTCCTAGAGAGGCAATTTGGCTAGTTTTTTTACACCCAGTTAGAAATACACTGAATCTTTTGATTTATCTTTTCTTTACAATTTCTTTGGCTATTTGGTTTCATGGTTTTATATGAGTACAAATACAGTGATATTTTCTGTTTTAAAAGGCTACTTTATTGCATGAATATTGTAATTCAATAATAGTAGTTTATTTGTCTACCTCTATTTTCATTTGTTAACTTTCTGTTTATTTAATACTAAGTTCATATTCTTCATTGGTTAGATACTACTGTTATAACTACATTTATTTATTGCTTACACAATTGACAATTAATTCCCGACATTAATTTCTTTGCCTTTATGTATTCCATTTTGTTTCTGTAATATTTACTAACATAGCACCTGATTATTATACTTCCATGAGTATGAAATTTTCTGAATTAGTTTATCCTTTACTCCGACCCTTCAATTATTTTATTATTCAGATTTTTGCTTTTCGATTTCTCGACATCTTTTTTCCTTAGCACCTGAACGTACTTTTCATATCTGAATGAAATAACTTCCGTGTTACAAAATCTGTACGTTGATCTGCACTACACCAAGTTAATGAATTTTTGAAAACTTATAACAAGAGCTACTGTGAATATTATTAAGTTTTGAGGGCATTCTTTAGATAGCATTTCCTCATTAAACTAATAAAATGTTCAAGAATTTTCAGTGCAATCCCCTCATAGACGTAAGTAGCATGGAACGCTAACTTCTAGTAAATTGGTACGCTAATACGAGCTCTCCAAATCACACGGCAGTCGGTCGACGGCAGAATGAACAGACAATAAGCTTCTTATCGTAGACGCACGGAGGGCGCTTAGCTCCTCTGGCTTCAGGTCCATGTCCTTTGCTAGAGTCGATGAGCTCCTGCACCGATCTCCTTGAATGCGCACATCACCATTCTCTTGCATCTAAGTTCTCGATTTGCTTCCGAAAGCGAGGGTCTAAGCGAAGCGACCTCCAACTGCGGGTTCCAATGGCCGCGGACGCTCGCGCTTTAGGGCTGACTGGCTGCAGAGGGCGTGCCCTATTGCGACAATTGCGTTCGCCGTAATACCGTAGATATCATCTGTCCATCAGTTTGGTTTATCCGTGCGTCATCCGTCCGTCTGCTCTTGCACCCGCCTCCGCCATTCGTATCTCTGGCGTACGTGCCTGCCGATACTTCCCTCCCCCACTATCACTACCTACGCAAATAGCTACCCCAGCTACCTCCATCACACCCGTACCCGACGCCACCACCACCGATGTCATCGTGGGAATCGTCGCTCGTCATAGCGGGAACCATCGCTCGCCATAGCGAGAATCGTCGCTCGCCATCTTTAAACTCGTCTCTCCCCTCGTCGTGGGGTTCGTCTCTCGACGTCGACCAAATCGTCGTTGTCGTGATACTTGACAACCTTATCGTCATCGTCAGACTCATCATCGTCAAAAACAAGTTGTCGTGAGACTCGTCGTCGTCGTTGTATGACACGTCGTCGTTGTCATCGTCGTCGTTTTCGTCGTCGATGTTGTCGTCGTCGTCGTTGTCGTCGTCGTCGTCGTCGTTATCGTCGTTGTCGTCGTTATCGTCGTCGTCATCGTCGTCAGCTCCGTCGTCGTCGAATCTTCCATCACGTCGAGCAGTCATTGTCATCCAACTTCCCCGCAGTTCATCTATGACCTTCCTCCTAACTCGACGGTGCCCACGTCGGAGCGGTATCGGTCAATCTCTTTGTGCGGCACGCGTATCGGTCATCTATTCATCCGCGGTCGGATTTGGGCGATCGGATATTCGTCGCGGCTCGTTGCTCCGCCCGTTGTGGGGCTCCTTCACGTCTCGGCGCCCGGATATGAGCTTAGTGCAATCTCTTTGTTCGCGGTTTCCTTTGTCTTCTCTGCGTCCCCGTTCCAGCACTTTATCTCCTTTATCTCAGAGCATATGTGGTGCATTTACGGTATATTGTCTTGTTACCTTCGCTTTAATAATAACTTAGTAATTAACTATTGGATTTCTTCGCTGTGTCATCTCGGGTGTTCTAATAAGAGTATATTGTAGGATGTTTGAAATTTTACGAAGGAAACACTATATTGGCCTATTTTTTCTTTCATTTGTTCTAGTTCGTTATTTATTTACACACGTCATGGGTATCACAAAAATATTGAAGTTTAGCGTTTCTTCATTTTAAACATTGATATTAGTGAAGTAATTATGATTTATTTTTAATTTTAATTTGTTAAATAATTGCTCTACATCATTATGAAAGGATTATGTATTATATTCATTCAATGAAATAATGAAGTTACAGAGCTTTTTAAGCCTAGCATAATCATCAGTGGGCTTGTCACCTCGCTTGATAATTTGTTTTCCATAGGTTTTAAATTTTATGGGAAGTTGAATTTCATTTCTATGGTTTATAATGAGCATTCTTATGAAAATATGAAGCAATTTGAGATATATTACAGCATCTCTGACTGTGGATAAAACTGGACATGTTTCTCTCGAATCTTGATTGTGTATTCACTGGAAAACTTGAGTATTCACAATAGGGTTTTGAAATATGTAGTGAAATATATTTAATACATCTCTATATTATGACACATGGCACTTTATTAAACATAAAAATGTAATATATTCCCATCCACTTTTTTAATATGCAGAAAGAGAAATTAAATACTGTTCATCTATAAATAAATGCGCATATATATTATCGGGTACATCAATTTATTACTTTATAAAAATTGTGACATAAATAAAAAAAATTGAAGCTGAGGCTCTCGTCTTAGTAATGTACGGAATATTTTATTCTATCTGCATTCTCTCTCTTCTTACCTATTTATATTTGTGTATTGCTAATGTTAATGGCAACACAAAATCTAGACAGGAAGGACTGCTCTATTGCATTGAATCTAGACAGGAAGGACTGCTGCATGCATTGAATTGCTGCAAGACTTATACTCTTTCCTGGTAATTGTAGTTCCACAAAGAAATATTTCGTTCAGCAACATTACACTTATTGTGGCTCACTGCATTATATCTACCGAAACCTTTATATGTTCATCCCGGAAACATTTAACATTACCGTGACGGATAAGCGGAACCAGAGATTGTTTCCCACATAAAATAAGATGAAACAAAAAAATCAGGAAGGAATTCTCGTGACATTTGAAATAGCGCATAAGTCATGTGCGAAGGGAAGTGGAAACATCATAAAAGGTTTTGTTCTTCTTATTTATGTTTTTGTTCCTGTGTCCACCTGAATTCTAAATTTATTCTGAAAATATAAACTCAAAACCGAGATTCATTATACAGTTTTATTGTTCACACGGATTTTAAGAAGTGATTTATTTCCTCTTTTGATTTGTACTAGATTTAACGAGCATTTCTCTTAGCTTAGGACTCTAAATCGAATACGTATGCTTGACTTTTCAAATTTTAATGAATAAATTAAGTGTCTATCTTATTTTACAGAATACCCAAAATGCTTTGGAATTAAATATAATTTTTCCTTTTTTTATTCGTCGTATCAAATGCAGAAATAATGTATTTGCACTTTTGATTACATCCCAACTTTAAATAATTCTCTGAGTAGGTTAAAAAATGAATTCTCGGATATTGTATCTTGTATCTTCTTGTATTGTATCTTTTCAAATTTAACGCACCGCAAGTGAAACAATATTCATTAAGATAATTTGATATTGTTTTAAGATGTACATTTCTCTCTATATTGAACCGCGTGTTAATTTTAGTAGAAAACTGATGTATTCATGTCGCGTTTCAACTGAGTTTCTGAATTTCATCCACATAGGCTGATTTTTGTACAAAAAAAGCGTTAACATTCAAACATCATTTCTCTTATATTTCCATATTCCTTCTTTTCCCGAAATGCATTGCTGCATCATACGTTTCTGTCAGTGTTTCACGGGGAAAAGGCAATTCCGCGACACATACGTTGTTGACATCTCAAAAGAAAAGAAAAAACATACGCGTTCCGCTCCTCTACCACACATTTCTCGTGTGTCAAAAGTGCCCAGAGAAAGAAAAAAGGGCAATGCGATTGTCTCTTATAGCCACCGACTTGTTTTTTTTTTTTTTCGCTGCTTGTTTTTATATTGCCGGTTTGGAGATCTTTTCGGCGTTTGGGCTGAGCAACATCTGGCGCCGATTTCCTTCTCAACCTCATGGACTGGAAGGCGACACGTGCAGCGAAAAGACTGAAACAGCCGCAAGGCGCAGAGAATTGCATCAAGTGGCCGAAATGCGAGAAGATGAACAGTCGCCTTGATGTATTCTTTCATTTAGTTTCAGAAGTTATTAAAGATTATACATTCCATAAATGACGTTATCTGTAAGATTATTTTCCCCACTAAGGTAATCACTAGTCTTGTAAACAATAGAACAACATCATGCTAAAAAAACGAAATAAAAGTATTGATCTTATCCTCAGTCTAATGTTTAAACATTTTTATAATAAGTCATTTTTTAATTTCTTCACTAAGCATGCTTGTAAAAAACAGAAATTCGAACGGATTTGGGCGTGACTGAAAATAAAATAAATCTGTAGACGAAATGTAGAACGACAGAGTTAAAACAGAACATAGTTTTGCTTAGTCATTGAATCGTTATGAATAGAAAGAGTTCGGGTGATATTAACGATAAAAATACTCTCGCTACTAGTTAATGAAGATGAATGAATTGTAAGAAATTCGGACAAAATCGAAGAAAAAATATATTTAAATAAAGAATCACTAAATAGAAACATGGAAGTTTGAGAAAATACTAGGTACAATAGCCCAACTGAAATATATTTTTTTAAAACGGTATTCAATTAGAATTAGGAAGAAAAAAGATGAACAAAGGAATTTTTCAATTGCATTCAGTCTATCGTTGGGGAGGGGGGGGCAAGATCCCATTTTTGCGAAACAAATTTTAAATACTCGTCGCCCTTTGAAAGTATGAAAGAAATGCATTGCCTAAACAAAGTGTAAGTTATGGTCGTTGACTTTTGTCATAATAGGATACATAATAAGTCTAATCAACAGGCAAATAATTTTTAAAATGAATACTGGGGTAACATTGCTTACATTTCTCCTACATTATTAGATTTTTTGTCGTTATGATGCGAAGCGTTCCTCTCTTGATGCTCAAAATGTGGAAACGCTTCCGGTCAATATTTGAACAACTTTGCAGAGAGGACGTTGTTTGTTTCAGTTGGTTGGTCGGGGCATAAAGTATGTCAAAAGGGGGGTTCTGCACCTTATCGCATATGCACACAGACCACAACCAAACCTCCCGTATCTCCTCGAGTTTCCCAGACCCATAACATACTCAGTGGACGACCCGCCAGCCTCCACTACACAAAGAAGGGTGCTCTTGTCACCACACAGAAACCATATATTTTCAGCCTGTCTTGAATGAGCAATGAGCTTCTTAATTTAAAAATGTGAACAGATTAAAGGAACTCATAGTGAGTTCATAATGTCTTCCCTGAACGTCTAGGACTGAGTTCAGGTTACTTAGGTAAGCAACTGTTTATTTTTCCTCTTTTAACGAGATACAGTTGGTCAGTCTAGGAGAATAAATCATGTAGCTACAAATAATATCTATTCTCATTTAATCGGAGAGTGCAATGTTTGATGTATTACTAGGAATTCTTCAAATATTGCATTCATTGCTGAAATGTGCTAGGTTTAATGGCTGATGCTTCGAATATCCTGATCATTTTCATTTTCGAGTTGTTTAAACGCATTAATGTCGCAATTTAGCTGAGCTATCAACCACTGATGTAAGGAAACGGGATAATGAAGGAGCACCGATTTTATAAATTATTCCAATACATCCTTATTTTGCAACATTTGTAAGTGATATCATAACACTTGCAGAGTAAATTCAAACTGGACTGTTTTCATAATGTGCAGATCATTAGAAATTAAACGTTAAGTTGTAAAGCATTAAAACCTACGAAAAAAAGCAAGTGAATGTTTGGTTTAAGAGGTTTAAAGTGACTTACGTAAAATAACAACATAAAGGAATCTACGAGCAGCATTTAAACTAATTGAGCACCACAGTGTATGGACAAGGTACCGCAATTTTAAGAATTTCACACATCAGCCTTTCAAAGATTAACGTTCAATTAATGACGCCAAAATACACTCACATTCTTGCGAGGTCTCTCTCTACGCCAATACAAATACCAATTAAAAAATCTAATAGCTTAACTTATATAAATATTTTCTATTAAATTTTACATCCATAAACGTACATCTTTCAAATTTCACAGAAGAAACTTACTTGCTAACTCACGAAACTCTTATTTGTATTAGGTCTAACATTATTGCTTTAATATATTTCAGAATTTGTAAGCTTTTCTAGTAAGTTCGCCGCATTTAGCTCGTTCGCCGCGATTTATACAGTTAGTTGTTGTCTTCAGCAATAAGAGTCTACCAAATATATTTGTTCACAAAAATAAACAATTTTTGAAAAGCAATCAATGTTTCATTATCGATTTAATTTCTTTTTTCGGTGGACGATATAGCAAGTGAAATATTTATATCCATACATCAATAGAGACGATCCGAATCAAATTATGGAGATTTACTCCCAAAAAAATCTTGCATCAGAGTTACATGCAGAAGTCTCTGGAAATTAATTAGATATTGTATAAGTTTTATTTCACTTTCAGAATAGGTTTATCTCTATATAAATAGGTATCATTGAAAATATCTAGAAGGTAATAAGTCAATTACAAACTGAAGATAAACTAATTATCACAAACAAATGTGTAAATAATAAGAGTTTGCATTCACAAAAACAAAGAATTAACCAGCTTTCCTTTTCACTACAATTATTCTGGCTGACTAATGTAAAGACTAACGATGAGTAGGCAGTCCCAGCGGAAGAATTATTTGCTACGAGCGTATCATTTATCTTTCCGATACTCCAACAGATTAACAGTTAATTAACAACTACAAAAACATTCTTCTATGTTGTCAGTGTTCGTAAAATGAATACGCCACGGAGTCGCGAACCGATAATCGGCCTAAATGTAGTCGTGCCGCCAGTTCTATAATCATGTGACGTAACCAGTTGCATAACACGCGCTCAGCAAGCTGACTGCATTGCTTTGCGCTGTGTGCCGTCGTCGTATCGAAGCGACCGCTGCGAGCTTTCAGCAAGCGAGCGCAGCCTCTCTATTGCCAATGGTTCGTTGCAAGTGCTCAGTAGAGGAGATGGAGGGCACATGACGGTGACAGAAGGAACATGCCTCCCGAACTATGGCCGCGGAAGACGGTGTGGTTGACGAAGGTGGTGGATGTGATGGAGTTGGCAGAGGCAGAGGTGGTGATGGAGTGGAGGTCATGGAGGCGGTGTAGGCGATTGATGTGGTGGAAGAGACGGAAGCGATGGGGTGGAGTGGAGATTATGGAGGCGGTGAAAGCGATGGGTGTGTTGAGGTCGAGGCGTTGGAGGTGGTGGAGGCGTTGGAGGTGGTGGAGGCGTTGGAGGTGGTGGAGGCGTTGGAG
Organism: Gryllus longicercus; assembly: GCA_038098605.1. Lineage (NCBI taxonomy): Eukaryota > Metazoa > Arthropoda > Insecta > Orthoptera > Gryllidae > Gryllus > Gryllus longicercus. The sequence continues at coordinate 1,224,364 of JAZDUA010000464.1, forward strand.
GTGGTGGAGGCGTTGGAGGTGGTGGAGGCGTTGGAGGTGGTGGAGGCGTTGGAGGTGGTGGAGGCGTTGGAGGTGGTGGAGGCGTTGGAGGTGGTGGAGGCGTTGGAGGTGGTGGAGGCGTTGGAGGTGGTGGAGGCGTTGGAGGTGGTGGAGGCGTTGGAGGTGGTGGAGGCGTTGGAGGTGGTGGAGGCGTTGGAGGTGGTGGAGGCGTTGGAGGTGGTGGAGGCGTTGGAGGTGGTGGAGGCGTTGGAGGTGGTGGAGGCGTTGGAGGTGGTGGAGGCGTTGGAGGTGGTGGAGGCGTTGGAGGTGGTGGAGGCGTTGGAGGCGGTGGAGGCGTTGGAGGCGGTGGAGGCGTTGGAGGCGGTGGAGGCGTTGGAGGCGGTGGAGGCGTTGGAGGCGGTGGAGGCGTTGGAGGCGGTGGAGGCGTTGGAGGCGGTGGAGGCGTTGGAGGCGGTGGAGGCGTTGGAGGCGGTGGAGGCGTTGCAGGCGGTGGAGGCGTTGGAGGCGGTGGAGGCGTTGGAGGCGGTGGAGGCGTTGGAGGCGGTGGAGGCGATGGAGGCGGTGGAGGCGTTGGAGGTGGTGGAGGCGATGGAGGTGGTGGAGGCGTTGGAGGTGGTGGAGGCGTTGGAGGTGGTGGAGGCGTTGGAGGTGGTGGAGGCGTTGGAGGTGGTGGAGGCGTTGGAGGTGGAGGAGGCGATGGAGGTGGTGGAGGCGTTGGAGGTGGTGGAGGCGTTGGAGGTGGTGGAGGCGTTGGAGGTGGTGGAGGCGTTGGAGGTGGTGGAGGCGTTGGAGGTGGTGGAGGCGTTGGAGGTGGTGGAGGCGTTGGAGGTGGTGGAGGCGTTGGAGGTGGTGGAGGCGTTGGAGGTGGTGGAGGCGTTGGAGGTGGTGGAGGCGTTGGAGGTGGTGGAGGCGTTGGAGGTGGTGGGGGCGTTGGAGGAGGTGGGGGCGTTGGAGGTGGTGGGGGCGTTGGAGGTGGTGGGGGCGTTGGAGGTGGTGGGGGCGTTGGAGGTGGTGGGGGCGTTGGAGGTGGTGGGGGCGTTGGAGGTGGTGGGGGCGTTGGAGGTGGTGGGGGCGTTGGAGGTGGTGGGGGCGTTGGAGGTGGTGGGGGCGTTGGAGGTGGTGGGGGCGTTGGAGGTGGTGGGGGCGTTGGAGGTGGTGGGGCCGTTGGAGGTGGTGGGGCCGTTGGAGGTGGTGGGGCCGTTGGAGGTGGTGGGGCCGTTGGAGGTGGTGGGGCCGTTGGAGGTGGTGGGGCCGTTGGAGGTGGTGGGGCCGTCGGAGGTGGTGGGGCCGTCGGAAGTGGTGGGGGCGTCGGAGGTGGTGGGGGCGTCGGAGGTGGTGGGGGCGTCGGAGGTGGTGGGGGCGTCGGAGGTGGTGGGGGCGTCGGAGGTGGTGGGGGCGTCGGAGGTGGTGGAGGCGTCGAAGGTGGTGGAGGCGTCGGAGGTGGTGGAGGCGTCGGAGGTGGTGGAGGCGTCGGAGGTGGTGGAGGCGTCGGAGGTGGTGGAGGCGTCGGAGGTGGTGGAGGCGTCGGAGGTGGTGGAGGCGTCGGAGGTGGTGGAGGCGTCGGAGGTGGTGGAGGCGTCGGAGGTGGTGGAGGCGTCGGAGGTGGTGGAGGCGTCGGAGGTGGTGGAGGCGTCGGAGGTGGTGGGGGCGTCGGAGGTGGTGGGGGCGTCGGAGGTGGTGGGGGCGTCGGAGGTGGTGGGGGCGTCGGAGGTGGTGGGGGCGTCGGAGGTGGTGGAGGCGTCGGAGGTGGTGGGGGCGTCGGAGGTGGTGGGGGCGTCGGAGGTGGTGGGGGCGTCGGAGGTGGTGGGGGCGTCGGAGGTGGTGGGGGCGTCGGAGGTGGTGGGGGCGTCGGAGGTGGTGGGGGCGTCGGAGGTGGTGGGGGCGTCGGAGGTGGTGGGGGCGTCGGAGGTGGTGGGGGCGTCGGAGGTGGTGGGGGCGTCGGAGGTGGTGGGGGCGTCGGAGGTGGTGGGGGCGTCGGAGGTGGTGGGGGCGTTGGAGGTGGTGGGGGCGTTGGAGGTGGTGGGGGCGTTGGAGGTGGTGGGGGCGTTGGAGGTGGTGGGGGCGTTGGAGGTGGTGGGGGCGTTGGAGGTGGTGGGGGCGTTGGAGGTGGTGGGGGCGTTGGAGGTGGTGGGGGCGTTGGAGGTGGTGGGGGCGTTGGAGGTGGTGGGGGCGTTGGAGGTGGTGGGGGCGTTGGAGGTGGTGGGGGCGTTGGAGGTGGTGGGGGCGTTGGAGGTGGTGGGGGCGTTGGAGGTGGTGGGGGCGTTGGAGGTGGTGGGGGCGTTGGAGGTGGTGGGGGCGTTGGAGGTGGTGGGGGCGTTGGAGGTGGTGGGGGCGTTGGAGGTGGTGGGGGCGTTGGAGGTGGTGGGGGCGTTGGAGGTGGTGGGGGCGTTGGAGGTGGTGGTGGGGGTGGTGGGGGCGTTGGAGGTGGTGGGGGCGGTGGAGGTGGTGGGGGCGGTGGAGGTGGTGGGGGCGGTGGAGGTGGTGGAGGCCATGAATGTGTTGAGGGTAATGGAGGGGTGGAGGTGGTGAATGTAGGGAGTCGGTGACGGTCGGAGTTTGCATGGTCTCTAGCGGGTTAGGCGACGGCCGCCGACCGTCATGGCTGGGATAGTCAAGGCAGCGTTAACCTGGAGGCAACAGAGTCGGATTCATGCCGCCGGTGACAGTGGCAGCTCGTCAGAAGCACTGGGGGCAGTGCGGGCGACGGCGACGCGAAGGCCGAGGGGCGGAGGCGCTCTTGATAGCGTGTAAAGCGGGGTTAACAGTTTCATAACGCGGCAGCGGGGCGCGCGGCGTCGCGTCGAGTGACGGCCCCTTCCTGCATAAATTATGCGCAGCAAGCGGCGGGGCAGCGGCGCGGGCTGCGCCAGCGGGCGGTGGCGGTGACACGCGGGAGTCGGTTCCTGCCGGGTCGTCTCGTCCAGCGGGTGCGCCCGGCGGTGCCGGATTTGTGGTGCTCCTTCTCTGGAATCCACTGCACGATAAAATAGTGGTACAATGGGGGAAATGTTGAATTTTAAGTGAATCGAGAATGTTGGAAATTAGAAAGCAAACGGTATTGGTGTAGAAATATATAAAATGAATCTTGTGGATCAAGACAGGTCCAACATTTCGGACGAGAGGTAGAAAGAACGATTCACCAGGTGGTCACAGACCATATAGTATTTTTGATCGCCCTTTTGTCGACTTCATAAAATTTAATTTGGAATCACTACAGTGTATTTTTCTAATGATTTTTGTGTAGATGATCACAAAATTAGATCATTTGCTGAGTCTCAGTATACGAGAGACAGTTTATCGGATGTGTTGATGGAAGGTAGTTATTTTACCGTCTAAGATATTGAAATTATCAACAATAATATAATGAAATTTGGGGTGAAGGCTATGTGGCAACTAGTGGAGCTTTAGCGTGTGCTGTTGTGAGTAATGTGATAGGCGAGCTACTTGGTAGCAATAACGTATTCAATTTTCCCAATTTTATTTTAATTTTCGGGGCTTCTAAATACGGTAGAAATCAGTATCAGGTGACACCAAAAATTAATAAAAACTTCGAACACAGGAATTAAAATTATTATTCAGTATTATAGATCTTGCTTAGTAGTGCACAAACTTGTAATGAGAGACAGAATTAACATGTGTGTGTTATTATTTTCTGCAATAACTACGTTTTATGTTCTGCTACAATACTAACCAAATAAAAATATTGTTTTCACAAATTTTACAATCTTTTTGAATGATATATGTAGAATAGTATGAATGCATGTAATTGTCTGCAAAATTAAACATGCCCATGAAGTCGCCATATCGTGTGATATATTTTTATTTCGACAATGTGTTGGATGAAGTAACAAAGTGTTATTTTGAAAATGTGTCCTAACCACGTACTTAAATTACGAAGTATGCCAAATTGACATTCCAAATTGAAATAGTAATCGTCTTCACACATCGCATTTTACAAAAGATGAATACACAATAAAACACAGAAAATGCAAATGAAACCAATCATTACGTTTGAATCCACTCAAAGCATTAAGGCACGGCGGAACATATTAACAAATGTTTCTATTTTCAACATTTTATTAATTGTAAATAATATTATTAGTGTTACTTTTAATATTTCACTTAAAACATAATGAGTTTAGTTTCAGCTCATATTTATGATTCATCTTGGAGTAATGCTAAAAGATATATGAACTTTCTTTAAAAATTAATTTTAGCCTATCAAGTTACTCATTTTAGTTTCGAAAAAAATTATTATTTTGAAACTTAAATTTAAGTTTTAACGAATGCTCATTCACTTGTAAGAAAGCGTGTAAATTTATTCTAATGTGTTTAACGCGTCTCCTGAGACTGTCTTGCATTCGAGAAGACAACTATACTTCCTGTTGCACTATTATAAATATCACTATTTTCTGTCTGTACTGACGCATCAGCCGCTGACCAGTGCAAGGCCTACAAGAGGGGTCCCGGCCTTGCGCCCATACGTTAAGGGTTACGTGTGGTTAGCACATAGACATTCCCACGTACTGAAATTACTAAGAATGCTAAATATCAGCAACTGTATTCTTGTCTTCTCAACCTGAGAAGTGGGTTTTTCCATCGTCACACAGCATACTCAGGGACATTGCAAGAAAAGTGCACACTATAATGTTCCCCGACCGGGAATGGAACCTGCGGTCACGCCATGGAAAGCAAGCACACTGATCAGTGAGCTATCTGTGCGGGTAAATATAAATATTACGATTACTTGCTAGAAATAAATTCGATAGTACGGATCTCAAGATTCGTTGTGGCACGAGTTGCGCTCTTCAGCAAAATATTTCACTTTTTAAAAAATCCCAAATGCACGCTCACCATGTCCCACCGCAGCCGCACGAGTAAACCACAGACTCGCACCGTACCAAAGCAGCGCCGGAGCCGTCGCACTGCATCGCCGGCGCCACAGCCACCAACGGCGACCGGTTGGCGGCCCTGTCCGACGTCGTGCCAAGAGCCGCGGAGCCGCGGCCGCCGCCGCCGCCGCCGCCGCCGCCGCCGCTCGATAGCTCCACGGCCTCGTCCGCCCCCTGCCCCACCCCCTCCTCCCCCTTCCTGCCCACTCGGCGCCGCGTCCGGGCCCCGCGGCGGCTGCCGCCCGCTGCCAATTTCGGCGGCGGCGGCGGCGGCGGCGGCGGCGGCGGCGGCGGCGGCGGCGGCGGCGGCGGCGGCGGCGGCGGCGGCGGGTGTAATCCCGCATGCCCGATAACCCGCCTCGGCGTCACCTCGCCCCACCGCCCTCGCTGATACCTGCGACCGTCCAATCGCGCATGCGCCCCAGGCGCCACCGCCGACACGGAAGGATGGTGATGGGTGAAGGTGGTTCAAGAAATCGTCGGAGTAGAGTGAGAGCACGGGGCAGATGGAGATGGGTACGATGGCAGAAGCTGGCTGAGGGAGTGGGTGAAGTAGAGAGAGAACGGGGCAGATGCTGATAGGCACGATGGGTGAAGGTGGTTGAGGGAGTGGTCGAAGTAGAGAGAGAACGGAGCAGATGGTGATGGCCATGGAAATGAAGAGTAAGGCTGGGGGAGGGAGGGGTCGAAGTGCAGTGAGCGCACGGGAGTGAAAGGATCACGACGGAATGGAAAGGGGGTTCAAAGTTGAAAGTTCAAAGACGCTAGTTGGCAAAATGTGTGTCAGAGTTGACCCTCGATACCGACCTCATCAGTCATGCAACGTTGGTGTGAACTAGAGAAAGCACCATGACGTGAACTGAATAGAGAAGAGGTATACTCTCAGGTTGAAGATAGTAGATTTGCAGTTCTAGAGAAGGGATGTGGAGAGTCAGGGAGACGGCAAAACGTGTCGCGATTGGAGCGTGTCGCGATTGGAGCGTGTCGCGATTGGAGCGTGTCGCGATGAGTATTCTCTGTGATAATATTGATTATTAAAGCGAAGTCTATACATTGTCAGTCCCAGTAAGGTAAAGGAGAGGATCATCAAGTAATCGGGAAGCTGCATGGACGTGTGGATTAGTAAATTCGTGTTTCGCGCATCAACTGCTGATATCATTATTCCCGAGTGGTGCATGTTATTCACCCGGAACGAAATGATCTTCACCGCTGGATCTCGACAGATCCGGCTCCGACTTACATGTCGTAAGGCAGAGTTTCCTTATCTCCTACCAGTTAGACGCCTCCCTCGCTGTGACAAGCTCTAAGCTCGCAAGCGGTCTCCCGTGGTAGTGTAATGCATGTACGTGTGTGTAATTAAGGGGTGGGAATAGGACAGGGAAGAGAATGGAAAGATCGCGCATGGTCCGTAGCTCGGATGTTAAGGCCCTGCTCTAATATTCACCTGGTGAAGCTGCGTGCAAAGCTCACAGGGAACGCCGAAGGAGATGGAAGTGGAAGTGGCGGAGGCATGTGCGGGGAGGGAGGTGTGCCGCGGGCGAGGGTGTGCCAAGACAAGGCAGGCAGATCGCGCGCGTGTAGAGCCGCCGGATTATGGGGTGCTGGCGGTGGCGGAGGCGGCGGAGCGTCGTGGCGGGGCGGGGCGCGGGGCGAGTTGAGGCGCAGGGGAATATCTGCGAGGAAGGTGCTGCGATGATCTTCGCGGGAGGCGGCGTCGAATAAGGGCCAAGATGCGGCCTACGCGCCGCGCCGCGCCGCTACTGTTCCACTGGCGATGAGTTGCTTATCGATGGTGGGATGGGGCTAATGCGGACGTTGTTTCACGAAAAAACTGCAGCTCATATTAAAAGTAATGGATATTAGTAATTAGAAATTATATTGTATTAACTTGTACCTGAAGAGGTAGCTCAGAACATCAACTGATGTCACTGCAGTACCTCTAACCGGGACCAGCCCTGTGGAACACCACGACAAGATGTTCGAAACGTCGACGTGGCGTCACTCGGACAGCCAAGATAATTGCAAAGGGAGGTGCTAGGTCCGAGTTCCGACGGTAGTGGGATTTTCGACGCTAGGTACTAAGCTAGGTCGATTTGATGAAAATTCTGGATGATGATAATCCTAGCAGCCGACTGCTCTGATCTGTTGCGTTACGTGTTTTTTTCGACAGTACCGAATGCCGGAGCAGTACACTATCAAACAGGCCACGAATCTCACGAAAAAATGTCCTTTCCATTCTAAGTCCTATCCCCGCTGGTGGAACATACCTGGTTGGGAAAACACCATTAACCGACGGTACGTCGGCGCAGGATCTTACTATCCAGCCGGGGAAGATTCCTTCCATCTCCCGAGAAAGAAACTTCACTCCTCTTACAGAAATAATCGCCTTAGTAGTTAGCACGCCCGTGATCACTTATGAACCAATAATTCATTTGTCAAAATGAAAGTGTTTAAACAAGTAGAAATGAAAGGCGTGCTAGATTTTTATTTTAATATGTTTAAAAGTTTAAAAAATGTCTTTTTAACTACATTATGTGAGAAGAATGTGTGTCAGCAACTCGTAATAGAATAGAAAGATAATAGACGTAAGGTAGGGACTGTCGTATCTTCCTTGTTTAAAAGTGCATTTATTTAAACTTCCTGGTAGATGTGATGCATTAATTAAAGTGCCTTTATTATGACATTAATGATTTTGACAAACACAAACACTTGAAAAAGAATGCAATTTCACTCATATTTCATTCGTTTAATTTTTTCTCCGCGATTTATATATCTCTTTTTTTTTTTTCAAATCATCTTCGGTAGTCTTTTTAGAAATCAGAAATGTTGTCGCAACGTAGTATCTCTGCTTGAAGAGAGTGAGAGAATTTTCTCACATGGGTAGTAGAAAAATCTTCTAGTAGGAATGAATCTTCTTTTTGACGTCAATGTTATCATCATGGAAGATGTCCAGACTACATCCCAGAAATTACTTATTCGGCATTGGAAGAAAACAGAGGAATAAGATTGCATTGACTCGTGGAACAAGTAGTTCAGTTTAACTCCGAATAAAAAATGAAAAGTGAATGTTACAAACTATTTCTGTTGCTGAAAACAACTTTTCGGAAGTCTTTTTAGAAGATAAACACTGCAATAAAAACTTCACTTTCAACCGAAACCACCATTCAAAGAAAATAAATTGCGTGACATAAAAGGTCAAATATATTCCGGCAATTCCCCTACACAAACCTGAGTTCTTTTTATTTCTCAGTAACTTTGCGCAGTTACCAAAACGCTGCGCTAAATAAATGAAAAGAATTTATCGAAATATTACTGAGAAGATTCGATTTGTATATTACGTAATTACAAGACTGGCACCTATAATAACATGGCGTGTCTGCATTAAAATACAGCACCCTAGGAATGTGTCTCAGCAGTGGCACCTTTGTGGAGAGAGTGCGTGCAATAGAAACTATGTTGGTAGCACGAGCTGAGGCTTGATAACGTACATTAAGGACGCACCAGAATCATAGCAGATGCTGGAAGGGTTGTTCCTTTCTATTGTTTCCCACTGATCTGGTTGCTATCAACATCAATACAATTTTTAATATGAGGTTATAATTTGACTTACTGCGGAGAAAATTTCCTGGAATTTTGTGCTTATATACTAAAGTTACTTCACAAAAATGTTTTAGCCAAAGAGTTTCGGATATTAAACAAATTCTTTTTTCATTGATTTGAATTTCTTATGTTCCATTTAGTGTAAAACAGTGCAATTAATATCGAAGAATACAGTCCACTACATGCTAGAGAAAAGGTTTCCCTTCCATATTTATAACATCGATATTAAATTTCACAGACAGCAAAACCATTGCGTGTATTAAAAAAATATTTTTATCAATACATAAAAATTGAGAGCATAATACTGGGGAGCATAAACACATGCATGACCTCAGTCCGTTGGAATCAATATTTGCCCCCAATACACACTAAACCTCGTGCTTTTTTTCAACAAATAGCAACGTTTCCGTCTGCCATGGGCGAATTGATTTCAGAAGAAACAGGCGGCCTACCTGCGGCAGCTCTGCCTTTCGAACGCGGTGACCGGATCGCCTCACGTCTCCATCCGCATTCCTTCGGAGGCATCTCGTCGCTACGGTTATCGGGCGTCATTTTCCGCGTCCGTGCAGACCTCGGGCACCGACGCTTGGCGGACGGCGGAGGCGGCGGGTTCGCCGTCGCCGCCAGCGTCAGGAATCGTCGGAGCGCAGACGGAGAGATCGGAGCGGGGCAGGGAAGGCGGTTCGAGGCGGGGCGTGGCGGGGCGGGGCGGGGCGGGTAGGATAGCGATTGGGGTGGGTAGGGAAGGGCTGGATGGGGGAGGCTAGTTGTGGTGAGGCGGGGCTGGGCATGAGTGGTCGGGGAGCGGGGTTGTTCGGGGAGCGGGGTTGTTCGGGGAGCGGGGTTGTTCGGGGAAGCGGGGTTGTTCGGGGAAGCGGGGTTGTTCGGGGAAGCGGGGTTGGTCGGGGAAGCGGGGTTTGTCGGGGAAGCGGGGTTGGTCGGGGAAGCGGGGTTGGTCGGGGAAGCGGGATTGGTCGGGGAAGCGGGGTTGGTCGGGGAAGCGGGGTTGGTCGGGGAAGCGGGGTTGGTCGGGGAAGCGGTGTTGGTCGGGGAAGCGGGGTTGGTCGGGGAAGCGGGGTTGGTCGGGGAAGCGGGGTTATTCGGGGAAGCGGAATTGGTCGGAGAAGCGGGCTCGTCAGGGAATTCAGAAGGGTATTTTCTGGGCGAGGCGAAGATGGAATGGGTCGAGGCGGGGATGGTGGAGTAGGGCTAGACAGGGCGGCAGGACGAGGTGGGACGGTAGACCAAGAGCGAGTCCTTTGCACTGGCCCGGGAGCGAATCGAGAGCAGCGAATCGAGAGCAGCGGATCAAGAACCGCGGGGCGAAGCGAGAGGAAGAAGAGTTCGCTTCTCATCTCCGCGGGCTCATTTTCTCTCGCTCCCGCCCCTCTCCCTCCCCTCTCCCACCCTCTTCCGTCTGCTCCGTGCTCGCCCTCCACTGACCCGGCGACCTATCGCCCCGGGCGCGCTCGACCGCAAACTGTGGCCGAGGCCCGCCCACGCCGGCGCGGCGCCCACACTCCGCGCCGAGTGCAAGCCTTCGCCCCGAGGAGGACGCGGTCGTTGCGACGAAGGGGTGGAGCAGCTGGATATGTCTTCGGGGTCATATTCAGATAAATACGGGAGAATGCGTACTCGTTTAAGTGCTTTCTCGTTTAAGAGATAAAAGTATCTATTCTGTAAATGAAAGTATGTTGAGATTATAGAAAGTTAGAAACAGTATAGAAGTATTGAATCTCAGAGAAACAGAAATTAGTTGCTTGCAAAGTCACAAAAACAGTACGATAGACCGTGTTAGGTATCTCATGGTATCAACGGATGTCTCTGACCTCAAAATCATAAGGTTTTAGTTCCGTCGGTGGCTGGACTTTCGTTACTAGCTAGGTAGGTCAAAATCAACCTCTGGAGGGCCAGTCTAGAGGCATGCTGCTCTGTTCGGTTATCTGTGGTTTCTCCGATCAACACCAGGCGAAGGCCGGAGCAAGCCTAACAAAGGGCCACGGATCGCACACAATGTTTTCTTATTTATATTCTCTGTACATGAACGACACTACCATATATGCCAGAAGACCAGTCGGGAGGTTGGAGCATGTTTTGCTGGGATGGTTCCCTCCTAATGAGAGATACCTGATTAGGGAAAGCCCCGCACGACGAAGAAAAAGGTCGGTGGTGGATCCCGCCACCCGGCGGGGAAAGATCACCGCCACCTCTCGCGAAAGAAACATGCCCTACACTTACGGAACTAATGACCTTGGCAGTTGACGTACTCGGAGTCACTAATCAATCAGTGATTCTGTGGCCAAGAAAAAAATGTTTAAAACGTAATGGAAATGTTGACATTGTACTCGGCAGTTTTAGACTTTTGGACATATGAATAAAAACGACCTTCGTAGGAGTAATAATATAGTATGAAATTATATTGGAAATTATTTTCATGGAGCTGTCGTGATTTTCTTGTTTAAAATTGCCATTATTTAAACATCGTAGCGGATAATGAATCAATAAATTGTTCGATAGAATAAAACGATCATTAGATATTAATAAGTCTTATCCACGAAATACAGCGCCAACCGAGGGGGAAAATCCGAGCTAAGTATAACCGCTCGCAGGTGATGAGTCAGCAGCGACGTCGCAGCGAGGTCCAAAAATTGGCTGTGGCGCGGGCGGGGGCCTAGATCGTAGCACCGCGCGCAGGTCGCGGCGTCTGCGGCCGCGGGGGGTCGTCGCAGAACGGGTGCCCCCCGCGAGGACGGAGGCAGCCTGCGGTGCCCGCCGGCGCCCCTCCACCTCCTCTCCACCCTCCCCGCCATTCACCCGTCGCCGCAGGGGGCGCTCCCCCAAGTGAACGCCGCAGGAGAATATTCCTGAGTGAATCCCCGTTGAAAGCGCACGCCGCATATTTTCGCTCTCTTCTCCGAATACCTATTGATAGTGGTGGTTGTGTGCAGTTTGAAAAGCAGAGGTGTTTGGAAGGAAAGTTCTGGTCGGGTGAGAACTGAACAAGAGTTAAAGTGAGAAAGATAGGGTAGGGAACAACGGAAAACCGTTGACTAGAGGACGAAATGAAGGAAGAAGGTGAGGTATGCGGTGTGGGAAGAGTAATGAAGTGATTAATGAATAAAAGGAAGAGGATAAACGGTTGTGTGAGAGAAGAGCAAAGACGAGAGAGAGGGAAACGAGGTGAACAGGATAGTCGTGTGTAGGAGAAGCGGGGAAGAGAGAGACCAGGTGAGAGTTGGATACGAATAAGGACAAATCGTTTAGAAAATCGTGTGTCGAGGAGGGAAGCGATTTGGCGATGGGGGAAGAAGAGCCCACTAGGAGGAGGAGGGGGAGTTCAACGGGAGTGAGTCGTGAGGGTGAGAGGGAGGATGAGAGATGCGAAAATGGAAAGACCAGGAAACAGGGTCAGGAAAAAGTCGTGTCGATGAGGGGAAGAAGGAGCTCTGAAGAAGAGAAGGGAGAAGAAGACGCAGGGTACGGACAGAACCCCGACGAGGAAACTGAGACGGGTAGAAGCGAGACATGTAGATGAACAGAAGCAGAGGGAGTGATATGGTGGGGATGGTTAGAAGATAAGAATGAAAAGCAGATGGAAAGCGAACAGAGGCAAGATAACGAAACGGGTACGAGTGATAGCGTGTCGAGTAGATGAGGTAGAAATAGAACGAAGCGGTTGGGCGTGACGGGATAAGAACATGCAAATAGGCAGCGAGGGGCGAAAGACATTCCGAGTAGACGGGGCCGAATAGTATGGATAAGAGAGCATGAATATAAGGGAGGAAGATGGAGGGAGGGAGGAAGATGGAGAGAGGGAGGAAGATGGAGGGAGGGAGGGAGATGGAGGGAGGGAGGGAGATGGAGGGAGGGAGGAAGATGGAGGGAGGGAGGAAGATGGAGGGAGGGAGGGAAGATGGAGGGAGGGAGGGAAGATGGAGGGAGGGAGGGAAGATGGAGGGAGGGAGGGAAGATGGAGGGAGGGAGGGAAGATGGAGGGAGGGAGGGAAGATGGAGGGAGGGAGGGAGGGAAGATGGAGGGAGGGAGGGAGGGAAGATGGAGGGAGGGAGGGAGGGAAGATGGAGGGAGGGAGGGAGGGAAGATGGAGGGAGGGAGGGAGGGAAGATGGAGGGAGGGAGGGAGGGAAGATGGAGGGAGGGAGGGAGGGAAGATGGAGGGAGGGAGGGAGGGAAGATGGAGGGAGGGAGGGAGGGAGGGAAGATGGAGGGAGGGAGGGAGGGAGGGAAGATGGAGGGAGGGAGGGAGGGAGGGAAGATGGAGGGAGGGAGGGAGGGAGGGAAGATGGAGGGAGGGAGGCGATTTGCCGGGCGACGGACTGAGAACGAAGGCGAGTCGAGTGCTCGGGGCGGAGCGGTGCCCGGGGCGGCGCTGCGGGGGTGGGCGGGCGGGCGAATAGCGATGCGCCTTGCGGTGGTTGCGGAATGTTGTGTTACGTGGGCGCGCGCTCGCAAACTCCGCGGCCGAGGGCGAAATCTGGCCCTCGCCGGCGTTTATTGCGTGGCGCGGATGAGTTTGAGGAATAGTTGAGCGCGAGTGCGAAGGGGGATGAGGAGGAGAGTAAATGGCGAGGTTGTCTCTGACGCAGCCTGTTCGTTATTCAGCTGACTGCTCATCTGCAGCTTGTTCTGCCCGAATCGATTCGCTCGCGACTTGCTCTTGGATGAAAGCGATGGATGAAGCGACGTTGTTGTTTGATTGTAATAGAGATCCACTGACCCAGATGTGAACTCCTATGTATTTTGGGGAGCAGTATTTCAGGTTTTGTCATTACAATGATAGTGGTAATGTACAGAGTTTGGCCGAAATTGGGGAAATGAAGATGTCTCAATACCTGATGATGGAATGTTACTTTGTATGATTTATTACTTAGAAGCAAAATCATTTCTAAAATGAAAAACATATGCACTAGTAAAATGGTAATTGCTTTTGATAAAAACTTTTGAAAATATTTTGCACTGAATAGTAGTGATTCAGATATAAATTACTATTTAAAAAATACATTTTGCAAAATTACAATCTAATGCGTTATACGGAAAAGATCCTGGAAGAGATGCATGTTCAACTAACTCAGACTTTTTCAAACTAAAAGCCCAATAACTTCTCAATTTGTCTCTTATTAAATCAGTCACTTCCAAACTTTATTCATCTTTGGTGTCAATTTTAACAAAGTCAAAACTTTCTCAGAGAATTCAATGAATATTCATTCATTTATGCTAAACGCCTGTAACGTGATCGAAAAATGTATGAAGACAAAGTAACAGAAAATGATTACTAAGTTTTAAAGTTCTTTGACTTAGGTGAAGTAAAGAAACCTGGTTCTGTGGCATTAATTTCAAAAGTGCATTAAATGTATGTAAAATGAAG
>JAZDUA010000830.1:0-22500 GCA_038098605.1 Gryllus longicercus
AAAATGACAGCAATTATATTACAAATATTGTACAACTTGTAAAATATGAATTGAAAGTGGAAAATGGTAGTTTGGAGTCATATTATTTTCCTCCGTAATTGGTAGTCCTATATTTGTTGTTAAAACCAGAGGTTCTGAAACTGGGAAGAAAGTTTCCAGCAATATGCAGCAGTTTTGGTGAAGGGTGTGTGAACACTTCAATGGAAGATTTGAACTAGACATTAATAACATACTTGAAAAGTTTCTGTTTTATTGCACATTATTGTAATTATTTACTTTGGGAACTTTAAATATGCTCTTCAGTAAAAAACAAACTAACAATTCAGTAGGATAATATTTAAAATCTTCCATTCGAATTCCTAACTTAGTATTATAAACTTTTCATACTATGTTGAGAAAGAATCTTTAAAAAGTTTGAGATCCCCTGGTTGAAGAATTTTTTGTCGCTGTAGTCAGCTGAAGAATGGAAATCTCTGAAACGAGATAACTGGTAGAAACTAAATTATAAGCTCGAGTTAATTTCTTTTATGTATCAATTGTAAAGTAAATATAAACATTATCTTGTCATGGTGATTTTAACATTGTTTCTTTGTCACTCTCTCTTTCTTTAATCTGTGTACATATAATAGAGAAACATAGGTAATTGTCCAATAAACTACACTTGTGAATCTTATTGTGGTTTTGTTTTGTTTTTTTTCCTCTTTTTTCTTTTCTTTTTTCTTTCTTCCAAAATGCTAGTTTCTTAACAAAACTTGCTTGTAAAAATACTGAAGATCGTTTCCAAAATTAACATTTCTGATATTGATTTGTTTTAATTTGAGACCCTTTGAATTTGTAATAGGCTTTTTAATTTTGGAGAATACACAAGACATTTTCCACTGACAAAAAACTGTTCAAAATTTGTTCTGTCAATATTTTTTTTAATAAAGTGAATAGAAACTATTATCAGCAAAATGAACTTTTTTCTTATCGTAAAGGGGAATTCATGGCATTATTTTATTTTAAAATCATCATTTAGTAAAGACCAAAGCAGTTCACTTACAATGTGATATTGTCTTTTGTGCAAAATGTTTGTTTCCTTCAGAATTTTTTATCTGCTGTCTCTGCTTTTCAAACACAGCTTTTTGTTTCACATTGAGCAACTATATTGAGTGATGCAATGTTAGAAAATTTCTGCCTTTGACTGGACTTGCCATTTGATACAATAGAAGGCAAAATATCTAATCAATTCTAAAAAACTGAACTTTTACTTGGAAATCTGCCTTTTTATGTATGTTTCTTTCATGAAAGTTTTGAAAGCAGGTTAATTTTCAAACTGGGAGTCCACCTTTTACAACTATTGAGAGGCACTGAACTAATGAAGTTAAGTGCCTTTCTTCATTTTGAAAGTTGAAATGTTTATCTACTGCCTCTGCTCTTCATCCTGTGACCATATTGTATTGTTTAAGTTTAATATGTATTTCCCATTTTCCCATTTGTTTAATAATTTATAAAATGCCTCTAATTGTTTTGCTTGATAAATATAATGATCAAGAAGTCTGGTATTCAGTAAGCTAATATTTCCTTATTCGTTAGCATGTCGTAATAAGTGAGAAATACTTACTTTTTGTAACTGGTGTTTTAAAAATTTTGAATTCAAAATACCTAATTTACGTAAATTATGAATTATAGTTATGGAAGAATGTGGATTCTACTTGTGCGTGTATATAAAATGGTCTCCTATTAAATTGTGTAATCTTTGTTCAGTGAACTCTTGGGAAAGTGATATTACAAATAAGGCCAAAGAAGGGGTTTACTTAACTTGTTTTATTTACATAGGAAAACAAAGAATAGAATTACAGTATGATGTACTGGTTTTAAAATCTTCAATTCAA
Organism: Gryllus longicercus; assembly: GCA_038098605.1. Taxonomy (NCBI): domain Eukaryota; kingdom Metazoa; phylum Arthropoda; class Insecta; order Orthoptera; family Gryllidae; genus Gryllus; species Gryllus longicercus. The sequence goes on from JAZDUA010000830.1 coordinate 1,875, forward strand.
ATTAACAAATTTGCACTGCTTTGAAGTGATTAAATGGGTTCTCTTTGCTCTAGGTGGTGGCAGCACACCTTCAGGAGGGTGCAGTGCTTTGTAGAAGAACTAGAGTTGTTGTTTTTTTTTTTTACTCTGTAATAACACACAAGGAACAACTTTAACTTTGAACTCTTTTTTTTTTTAATGAAAGTGCGGGTTTTTTTTCAAAAGGTATTTTAAAACTAGATATTGAAGAAAGGAGTATGTTGTCTGTAGTAGGGACCAAAAATTTAAGTGCCCGATGGGCATTCAATTTTAGTGCTTGGCATCCAACAGAATCTCAGCTTCTTCTTGCAACATCATGTTTGCAACCTGAAGAAAAAGAAAGAATTGGAAGATTTGTGTACAAGAAAGATGCAAAAGCATCTTTAATTGGTAGACTTTTTCTTCGAAAATATGTAGGGGATTTGGTTGGAGATTACTCATCTGTGAAATTTGAGAGGGATGAGAAAGGAAAACCATATTTGATTGATAAATCTTTACAGGATTCATTAAGCTTCAATGTATCTCATCAAGGCAATTTCACAGTTCTTGCTGGTGAAGTGGGAAAAATTGTGGGAGTAGATGTTATGAAAATTGAATATAGTGGAGGGAGAAGTTTATCAGACTTTTTTCGGTTGATGACACGTCATTTTTCTCCTGAAGAATGGGTTACAATAAAGGGTTATTATGGAACTTCAGAAAGGGAGAAACTAGCGATGTTTTGCAGACATTGGTGCTTAAAAGAGAGCTATGTGAAAGCCATTGGTTCAGGGATTACAGTAGATCTCCAGAAAATTAGTTTTAGAATTCACACACGAATGCTGTCAGCCAATGCTGTAGTGGCTGATACAAAATTGTTTGTGGATGGAAATGAGAAATCTGAATGGCATTTTGAAGAAATGCTACTAGATTCTGAGCATTGTGTTTCAGTTGCATGGAAAGATGTTCTTCCAAAATCATCTGCATCTATTCAGCCTACTTTTAAATTTCTGAGTTTTGAGGATTTGGTGCAGAATTGTGAATCTATTTCTTCCCCTGACTTAGCCTATTGTAGAAACTTCTTAGAAAAAGAGGAAAAGCCATCTTAAGGATGTAATTGTGCATAGCATATGGAATCCAGTATATGCTTTATGCATAGGCATTGATTCACAAGTCTTTGTAAAATTAAAATTATTATTCATTGTTCTAGTGGATAACTAATTATTTATTTCACTAATGATATTTAAAACATCTTTTCTTTTTTACTTGAAGCAAGTGCATTTTTTCTTGTTCAAAACTACCATTGAAATAATGAATTCTAAGAAAGTGTATATTAATTTTTATACCAACAAATGCACATTCATTCTGTCTCGTAGTGCTTTTGGAATATGAGATTGTGCACATTTTTATGTTTCTATTGAAGTGAGTTGCTTCTTATCAAAATAACTTGTAGATTCATAGCTGTTAATTTCTTAAAATGATGTGAAATATCGCTTGTTTACTGCAACAATGGCATAAATTGAAAAAACCTTTTTCTTCTTCTGAAAATCATTTGACATTTCTTGTTTGTTTTTGAAATACGGTAGTGCAACATTGATTCCACAACAATTTTATGTTCAGTTTGCAAGACACAGATATGAAATTATAATAGTAGGAAGAGTTCAAAGAGTTCTTCTTATTAATTCCCATTGCCAAATTTTGAGTTGTCATTGTTGCAGCTAATTAATTAATATTCATTTTTATAAAAAAATACTAATAGTACTTAAAATTGTCTGTAATTAATTTAAAATATTGCATAATCTGAATTGTAATTTGCAATTTTTAGTAATAATGTTGTTTGATAATAGTTTTCCTGTTTTTATTTTGCATGAAAAAGAAATGCAATTAATTGTATGATCATTTGTGAAATTTAGCATGCTTTGTGGTAAATTTATTTTTAAAATGATTTGTTTTAACAGTATGAAGTACAATATTGAACTCATGAAAACTGAGAGAGAGTTCATATGACTTGTATGAACTTCATAAAAAAATACACACACACACACACACACTTAGAAAAAAAGACATTTAAAAAAGTTATTACTTTTGAGTTTGAAAAGTAAATGTTGGTATAATGAAGTTATGATTAAGTATTGTGAAATATTTAATGTCTCCATGAAATAATTGTGTACTTTTAAAAAAAAATTGCCATTTTTCTGACCTTTAACAGTTGAGGTGTAAATAAGGGTAACTGACATTTCATGTTTGGCAGTGAAATGAAATGTAATGTGAAACCACAGTTGTTCATGTAACAATAGGCACAAGCTCTAATAGAAGTGAGAATTATCACTGCTGTTTGTTTCTATGAAATCATTTGGTATATACGTTTCTCATAAAGCTCAATATACTTCTTGTGCCCAATGTTAGTTACCATTATTCAGACCTTGGAGTCCATTTCATATTTCTCAAAAAGGAAAAATTGGAAGTAACAGGTTTCTTATTTCAATTTTCTGCTCTCCTATGTCAGTATCTCCAAAGATATTCACAAACATTGCTTTTGTTGTGCATTTTAATGTATAATAAAATCTGTATAAAGAAAATTGGAGTGTCTATCTATGATTTCAAAATAACTGCCTTTGATAATCTCCTATAGTTAGTTAGAAGATAAACACTTTCAATTGTTTTTACAATTTTTGGTGGTTAGTCCTTCTGTTTGATCGAGCTTATCTTGGAAAGGGCTAAACAGATTTCATTTTGGGGTTTCATTTAAAGCTGACGTATTTTCTTGGGTATAATGTAGGTAAATTTTTTTAAATCATTATTTTCTACTAGCGGTACCTGTACTAACTTTTTGCTCTTAGTATATCATGGATTTAAAAGTGAAACTGCCTTCTCATGGGAACTTACTATTGAACTGCCAGTGAGGGAACTGTTTGTTGCAGCATTACATGCTCGGTATTGTTCTCGAGTACTCATTGCAATATTATTAACTGATGAAATTGAACTTCACAGAAAATGAAATAGTCATTTTAGTTTTTATCCTAAAATATTTGTATCTATTCCTTGAATTTAACTTTACAGAGTTGTTGGGTTATTACTGCCTATCTGACAACCCATGCTAGGGGCTAGCAGTCCCCAGAACAGCTATATCTCTAAAAATGTAAAGGAAGGATCAAAATGATACTTTTTTTAATTAATTAATTTATTTTTTTAGAGTACCATTTAAGAAACTTAACTTGGTTTTTCATCTGTCCACCACGGGCCCCATCATTTCCCCACATGTCCTCTTGTTGCCAGGTGACCCAATAAAACTCACCTGCAACCATAAAATCTGTTCCTTCAGGAACAGCAAACCCATTTTGAAGGGCTGAGGATGCATTAATTGTGCAATTGTGAGTTTAGCTTGATTATGAATATTGGAGTAATCTGTTCTGTCATAATCTGCAACACTTCAATTTTTCATCTTAAGTCAGTTTGGGGTAAGAGTGGGAAGTAAGTACTTGTCGAACAGTACTTTTTTTTACATGGTTTTGTGTGGATGGTTTCTTATAAATGATCAAAAATGTTTTGTGTTATATGTAGAGAGGATTATATAAAGAATATTTGTATGACTGTTTTTATACAATTATTGTTTAATCTTAATTGTCATGAAATTTCATGCATATGACAAAAAAAAAATGGAAAATCTACATGAAACTTCATCAAATCTTACTCCATTCTCTATTCCTACCTCTTGAAATAAAATTTTAGTGCACTCTGTTGCAAATTTTTGCAAATGTCTCGAAAACGGTGTGGAAATTTATCAAATAGAATATAACATTTCTGAAAGCCCATAAAACGTTGCCTTTTGACTTATTCCAAAAGAGCAATTAGGCTTTTGGTAATTGCAGCTCAAAATTGTTTATGGAAATTTGTCAGGAGTATTCAACAATGAATTGTTTTCAGCTAGTGATAGCAATGATAGCAAAAAGGGCAGGGCAGATGGAGGAGGGTCAGAATGCAGCTGAGTGAATGAGAAGACAGGACATGACATTGTGGGTGCAGTGTAGATAAAAATCATTCCTCCAGTAGATGATTGTGATATATACCTAGGCAACTCTGTCTACTACAGCTAGTGTATGATAAATAATAATGTAATATGATAAAGTGTTCATTAAATCCATGTAAATTATTCTTGTGAATATCAGCTGGGATTACTTCGTGTATATTTATAAAGTTCTTAGATCTTAATGAAATTCTTTGTGAAAGATTCATTGGTATTCAAACTAATGCAATATTTGCATTAAGTAAGTAGATCTTATGCAGGCATTGATTTTCTTTTTGTACACTTGTTTATTATTTACTTAAAATATTGTGAATTTTTCTTTTTAAAGTTTTATGGTTGATGAAACTGGTTTTCATATTTTTTATTTTTGAATTTTGTAGGCTGAAATAATTAGGTTTCTTGCAGGATGTTTTGTCACTGGTGCATCATGGTTTCAAGGTGAAAACCCCCATATTTGTACAAGATGGTCACCTTTCCTGTAATATGTTGAATGATTATTCTCTGGGTCACCTGGGATGTCATAATTAATTTTAATCTATCAAATATTAACAATTTCACTATTCCTGAAAATTGCATTCCTATTCCTGAAAATTCTAATCTTGTTATGAAAAATAAATAAAAAATTAGTTATGGTGCATGATTTGTTCCAAGTTTGGCTTGTCTGCCTTTGAATGTACTTGAAATAAAAACAAAAGACCAGATGTCCATTAAAGGTTGTTTCATCAAGAGTAAAAAGAGTAAAGACTCCAATTAACTTTACTGCGAAGATGTTCTTGCAATATGTAGATATCATTCATATTACCTTCAACTTCATTGTTGACATTTCATTGGTCACTCTTTCTCTCTCCCAATTAATGAATCTGAATTGAGAGAAGTGTATAAGAAAATCCTGAATAGATCTTATTTACAGATGGCACTTGTGCGAGATTTAATTGAACATAAAAACTATTAAGCCATTTCCTTACTACATTATTTAAGTGCCTTGTTTGCCGGATTCATTACAAGAAGAAATTAATTCCTAGTTTAAATGTACTCCTAGTTGCTTGAGAGATGGAAAAAATCAACCTTTTTTTAATTCTTGTATATTCAGTCCTATTAGCCTTTCTAATGCTGAAAGAGGATAAATTGTCATTTCAAGATTAAAGAAATTTTTTAAATTATACAACAAGACTCAATATAAAAAAAATTGTTGAATATTAGAGTTTGGTGTAACCAAAACACTAATCCAAATTAAGAAATTTTAAAGAAATATCTTTGAAATCTATGCATTGTTGTTAGAGCACATTTCACAGATTGATTTTGCTTCTTTGGTCCTTTATTGTGACATCGAATCTTTTTTCGAGTTTGACATCATTTAAACAAGTGTTCCAATGTCAAAGAGTTGTAGTAGTTGTAATTGAGTTCTGGAACTATTGAAAAGAAGTAGTCCAAAATTTAATCTTCTAGATATTGAGCATGCGGAGATTGTTAGGGGGGGGGGGGAATGGTTGTAATCATAAATAAAAAATATTTAATGTGACAGCAGGAGATTTTGTAATAATGCATTATTAATTTCCTAGATATTCATTTAAAAAATCCGAAAGCAGTTACTTTTTTGTACTCTCTTACACACTATTAATGTAGTATAAAGCAAAGATAATAAGGCTTTGACAAAAGGCTGTGATTTGTTGACAGATAAACTTGTATCATTGGGCCCTGATATCCAAAAAGTGGATTAATGTAGTAAATTCTCTATCCTCCTATGTAGTAAATTACTTCTAACACTTTGTGTAGTCAGAATCCACGTTTTGAGGTTCCCTGCTACTGAAAAATGGGTTGAAGGTAAAATGTCTGTGTGTGGTTAGTGCTAATGCCTAAACTGTTCTATTAGTCCAAAATTGATATTTCCTGATCGATGTGGCCGAACTTGAAATTATATAAATGAGGATGAAACGGATATTTTGATTTTGGGAACATGAAGCCTCAAAATTTAATTTTAACATGAAGCCTCAAAAATTTCTCATAAATGACTCCAATTTTTGGTTTCCTCTTTTAAAATCATAGATAGACTGAAGTACTCTTATAAAAATGATGCAAGTCTTGTTTTCATTGAAATCTCTGAATTATGGAAAATGAGTAATTTTGCTTGGAATATAGGCAATTTTGAAACAGTTATTTTCTCAAACCCCTTAATACTTTGAATGAAATATGGAGAACAAATTTGAAAAATAAAAAATAAACATGTTAATGGTTTATTTTTTAAATTTTTTTAACCTCTCAAAAGTACATATTTAATTGACTCTCTCTGTGCCTCATGTTCTAGCATAATGAATAGTTCATAATAATTTTGGAAACAATCCAGTGTAATTTACTCTTTTTTTCCCTCTCTCTCTTCAACAGAGAGTTCACATGATGAAAAAGAACAAAAGTTTGTGGTGTATGAAAATCTCCCCAAACTAGAATTTTTTAATTCAAAGATTTTGTTATACAATTTTTAATTAGTACTTTGTATTTGTTTAACCCTTTAAAAAAGTGAAAAATTCACAAGGTATTTCCTGTTTTGGAAGGATAATCTAAATTCCTATTTAGCCTGTCCTGTTAAAAGTAATTCCCAATACAATAATATTTATGCTGTCCAGACAGAAGTTACAGGGCAGGAATGATGTAATGTAGAAAGAAAGGTTGGGTAATATTTATAGATATCATGTAAGAAAATATCCTGTAAAGTATATCAATGGAGTATTTGTAAAACTCGGTAAGTCTTGAACATCATTTTGTAGGAAATGCTAAACACTTCTCTGCCTACTTTGGAACAACAAAGAATTGCAGGTTGTTCAACTGCTTGTGGTTAACATTACTTTTAACTCAGACTTTAAAACATTTTGATAAATTCAGATTGAAATGGTGAATAAAATGACTCAAAAACAATTAATTTATGAAATTCTGACTTACAAGGTTTTATAAGTTAGCCTTTGATATCCTGGTGTAAAATTTCTAATAAATTTTTTGAATATCATAGAAGATAAATAGATGAGTTTAGTACAGATGTCCAACCATGTCATTCTAAAGTCAAAAGAAAATGTTACCAATGGCTGAAATGTAAGAGGTCACGTTATTGTGTGTAGTCGTTCACGATGCGTTTTACAATCGGTAACTTATGCACTAGGCTTTGGCATTGCACACCGTATTATTGGTGCTTTACCAGACTTTTGTAGCTGTGGTAATTTTGATGTGTTTTGTAGTAGCCTTAGAAGTTTTGTTTTCAACCTTAGTGCATTTTTTATAGGTCTTATTATCCTTATTTACGTTGTAACAGAGTTGATTTTTTGCCAGATTTGTGCATGATTGTGCTTTTTTTTTATGTATTTGTTCGATGTTGGCTGTTAACCATGGTGTTTAGGTGGTAATGCATGGACTGCTGCAAGTTCAGACTTTGATCAATTTTTGACAATTGACCTGGGCAAAGTGAAGAACATAACAGGAATAGCAATTCAAGGTCGGCCACATTCTTCAGAGTATGTCATGGAATATGGCATACGTTATGGAACAAACGGCCTTGATTATGCTATCTATAAAGAGCCTGGAGGCAATGCTCGGGTAAGTACAAGCAAGCATGTAAATAGAAATACGATGGAGCTTATTTTTTAACACAGCTTAGTAACTGACATACATATCTGTAAAGCTTTTCTGCTCTTTCTTTTTTCTTTACTTAGTCACTTAAAAATATCTGTTCTTCTTCTTTGTAGAAGTAGGTTGTGAAAGGATTCTTTTGCAGGCTTGCAATTTTCCTTCATGTGCTTAAATTAGTTTTTAATTACAGATATATATTTCTTCTTGACACAAAAGTAGGCTATTTCTTACGCAGCCACTGCAGCTGACTAATAAATGTCTTGCATGACAGACGAATGTGTAATACATTGTTTGGAAAGAATCTTACAAGAATTTTTAAACATTATCTCCTCTCTTTTAATTACCATGTGGAACATTTTAGGAAATAAAAAAAAATTTACTACCATAGAACAGAGAATTATTGACATGTTCTCATTGACCAGTTGTAAGCTGAATTTAATTTAACGCAAGAAATTATTTGTTATAAATTTAAGTGAACTAGGTTACTGATGTTTTGTCATCAACCTTTTTGAAAATGGATATTAACTTTTTTAATTGTGAAATTATTATTTTCAATGTATTTGATAAGAGTAAAAGGAAATTTGCTAATGATAATGTTTTTAGAATGTTCAACATTCTTACAAAAACCTTCTTATGCGTGTTCGATTTGCTTGACCTTATCAAAAAGACATAATTTGTTGCTTCTATTGAATAATAGAAGCAATAACTTAGATAGATAGATAGAATTAATAACTTCTATTGAATAGATAAACAGTAATATGTGTTCTAGAAATGCTTTTTTCTAAACAAAAGTAATTATTATTTGTGCAGTAATAAAAACAAACAAAAACAATTGCAGAGGGGGATAATTGGCATAGGCAACAGTGCTTATATATTAACTTACTTGGGCATTTTTATCTTAATTTATCCTCTCAGATCTCACTATCCTAAATTTAGCCATTTTTCAGTACTAGCAACCCTTTTTACTTGTGGCAATTTCAGGTGGTTCGGCATGGACTCCCAAAGAAAACACTTACAATCAAAAGTTAAAAATTGACCTTGGAGGCAGGAAGTTAATTAATGCTATAGGCACTCAGGGACGTGCTAATACGCAGGAGTATGTTGTGGAATATAGTGTGGAATACTCAGATGATGGAGAGGGATGGCGATCTTACCCAAGCTCTTCTACAGGGTTTATTGAGGTACTCTGTAGTGTCAATTCATTGTACTAATATTGACAATTAGAGAATGTTTTGCCAAGTACTCTGATTATTGTAGACTCACAGTGTTGGAGAAGTGTTGAACAATTGTGGAGACAGAACTAAGTTCCAAATCGATTTATAAGCTCATGTGATTTTTACTTAGTGGCAGAGACTTTTCAGTGAAGTTTCATATGATTTTTTTATGATTGAAACCAAAAAGTTCCCTATGAATATGAATTGAGCCTGTAGATTTCACAAACTTATTTAACTCAAATTTTATTTTCCTTCTTTTTTCTTTCTTTCCTTCAGAACATTGAATTTCTTCCTCAATGCACTAGTTAAGCAATGCACAAAGAATTTGAAAGCTGCATTTTGTTCTCGTATTTCTAATGGTGTCTAAACTACTAACAAAAATTAACTTTTTCTATTTTCTTGGAAACTTACCAGGTGTGGGGTTGGTTAATGGTTGCTTTCACTGTGGGTCTATCATTTCACCCTAATTGATTATGTAAATTAAAAATTTAATTATTATTTTAAATATTAAGAAACCTATTACTCTTGACAACAATGATAGACTGTAGTGAATAAATTGCTAATAATAATTTTTTGGGTCTGATAGATGTTCAAAGGTAACACCAATGGCAATTCTGAAAGAAGAAATCGGTTTGATGTCCCCATTATTGCCCAGTGGATACAGATTAATCCAACAAGGTGGCATGATCGGATTTCACTTCGTGTTGAGTTGTATGGGTGTGACTTTGGTAAGGACCAGAATGTGGAGGAGAAAAAAAAACCCTGCTATATTGTACTGCTGAAATGTAATGTGGTTTTAATTTCAACACATTTCAGAGTCGGATACTTTATACTTCAATGGAACAGCATTGGTGAGATGGGATCTTTTACGAGACCCTATTTCTGCTTCTCGTGAAACTATTCGATTTAGGTTTAAAACAACTGTTGCTAATGGAGTCCTAATGTACAGTCGGGGAACACAAGGAGATTATTTTGCTTTACAGTTGCGGGAAAATCGTATGTTATTGAATGTAGATCTGGGTAAGAATTGCTTTGCTTATGCTGTAGAATTATATTTCGCAAAAGGTGAAAATAATATTTAATAATTTATTGGTATTTTGTAGGAGCTGGTCTCATGACAAGTCTTTCAGTAGGAAGTCTGTTGGATGACAATTTGTGGCACGATGTAGTTGTTTCTCGGCATCACAGAGATATAGTATTTTCAGTTGATCGTGTCGTCATTAAAGGACGAATAAAAGGAGAATTTTCTAGATTAAATCTCAACAGAGAAGTGAGTTTAATAGAGAATCCTTATGCCATTGCATGATTTTTGATTTTATGGTAATGCTCAGCTTTGATTTCAAAAACCAAAAATTTTCAGTTTCTCATCGGTGGTGTATCAAATAAACAAGATGGCCTCGTGGTGACTCAAAATTTTACTGGTTGTATGGAAAATATTTATTTTAATTCTACAAATGTTATAAGAAATATCAAAGAAGTTGCACCCTATTCTGCTTATGATTACAATAATCTTGTCTATCAGAGAATACATGTTGTTTACACATGTGAAGTAAGTTGTTATTAGTTTGTGATAGTGAATATCCATGAACAGTTATTAATGAATATTCTCTTTCTTTTATGTGTGTAGTTTGAAATTAAAAATGCATAAATTGATTTTTAGGAACCCCCTATTACCCCTGTGACTTTCCTTACAAAACAGTCTCATGTAAGGTTGAAAGGGTATGAAGGTGTTAATACAATGAATGTTTCCTTTGCCTTTCGGACATATGAAGAGGATGGATTACTTGTTTATCACAAGTTTCTTCATGACGGACATGTAAAGGTTTGTACTTAGAATTTGATTTTATTTTCTCTATGATTAATATTAAATTGAATTTTAAATGTGATAATTTTACCTTTCATTACAGTTATATCTTGAGGATGGAAAGATAAAAATTGAGTTGGTCACTCCAGGTAATCCAAAAACTTGGTTAGATAATTATGATGATCTGTTTAATGATGGGAGGTGGCATCGTGTAATTATGACAATTAAAAAAAACAAGCTTATTTTGGATGTTGATAATCGACCAATGGAAACGACTCGCCTTTTATCAATGACAACAGGAGCGAAGTATCTAATTGGAGGTATGTTGTATAAGAAGCAATACAACGAATCAAGTTGTATTGTATGTAATGAACTTGATTTGTAGATTAGAATTTAATTAATTTCTACACACATTTAAGCATTTTACATTTTTTGTTTATAATTGTGTTCTATATATCTTCAGGTGGTATTGATACATCAGGGTTTATTGGTTGTATGCGGATGATAAGTGTTGATGGAAATTACAAGCTTCCGGCTGACTGGACAGAAGAGGTACAGATACTTTTGTTATAAAAATATTGTGCATCAGGAAAGTCTCTCCTCAGCATTGCCATGTGGGTGAGAGTGCTAGTTTCAGAAATGATGTTGGTATCATGAGAAACAGGCAGCGCAGAGCCTGTCCAAAAGGGGATGCAGAAGGAGTGGGGAGGCAGGGCTCACGTGCGACACTAGTGCCACATAAGACTGTGAAGTTGAAGGCAGAAGAGGAGGCAGTGGCAGGCTCTGTCTCGGATCGGCGCGGAGAGACTTTACTGGCACACTGTAGCACAATACATTGTTTTCTAACAACTCAGTATTCATGATGGTTTTTTTTTCAGGAGTTTTGCTGCAAAAATGAGTTAGTTGTTGATTCTTGTCAGATGATTGACAGATGTAACCCTAATCCTTGCAAACATGATGGCATTTGCAAACAAAATTCAAATGAATTCTTTTGCGATTGTGCTAACACCGGTTATTCAGGAGCAGTCTGTCATACATGTGAGTGAAGATCTCTGGCATTTTCTTTTGATTTGCAAGAGAATAACCATTACATTTTTCTTCAAAAAATCCAAGAACAAATGTTAAGCTTTTATTGTTAAATGTTTTGATTTTTAGCTCTGAACCCTCTTTCTTGCCTGGCTTACAAGAATACAAATGCTGTAAATCAGCAAGCAGAAGTGAAAATTGATGTGGATGGCAGTGGTCCTTTGCGACCATTTCCAGTTACATGCAGGTTTTATGGTGAGATAAATTTCAACATATGGCAATATTGAATTTTAGAATTGGTGAATTAATTTCAGTTTTGTGGTTAAAATTGTTAAGCGGATGGTAGTGTCATCACTGAAGTTGCTCATTCAAATACTGAAGTGACTCCTGTTGATGGATTTGACGCTCCAGGAAGTTTTCAACAGGATATTATGTACGAAGCAAGTATGTCGCAAATGGAAGCTCTCATTAATCGCTCCACTTCTTGCCATCAGAGATTGCAGTACCAGTGCCGACAGTCTCGACTGTTCAATGCCAGATGTAAGTAGTTGGTCATATGTGAATGTTCAGATATTTTATTTGTGTGTAAATGGTGGCATCTTTCTTGTATCTCACATTGGGAGAGGGAAAAAAAAAGAGAGAGAGAGAGTATTTGGCAATCCTATTTCTCTTGAAACTAGCAGAAAAAGGGTCAATATTTGCATGTAGTTCTAGTGTAAAACATGATAATCTGCAGAAAACATTTTTGAGATATAAGCAAGTGAACATTGGTTGAAGTAGTTTAACATTAGAAAGGTGGAATGATTTGCCACCCTAGAATGTCTTAGAAGTCCCGTGGATGCATGAAAATAGTTTTTAAAATAGCAATAAATAAATATTTTCTTAAGAATAGTTTATTTTCTTTGCAGTTTTAATTTATAAACATTTCATAATATCTGAAAAATAGTAGTTTGTGACTATTCATCAATACAATCAGGGAAAAAATATATTCCCTGATTACTTTTTTTTTAAAGGAACATGATCCCCTGTAAGTTTGAAATGAATGTTTCCATTTTTGGGAGTCCTTTACACGTAATCTCAATTACATAAAAAAAGGCTTGCAAGTTTTTGATTAAATTTTGTTGTAAATAGTGAACAGATGCTTAGAAGAATGGCAGAATTCTCAATTTCATTTACATCCATGATTTTTGTGAAGATTGCATAAGTTCAAATTTGTTTGTTTCTGTTTCTTCTTAAAACAATAACATTAGAGCTAGAAAAGTGTTCCCTTAATAAAATCTATGGTTGAAAGACTGATCTTGAAATAACAAATATTCAATTTTTGTGAATTTTCTGACTTTTGAAGTTTCTGGCTTTTGAAGTTTCTGGCTTTTGAAGTTTCTGGCTTTTGAAGTTTCTGGCTTTTGAAGTTTCTGGCTTTTGAAGTTTCTGGCTTTTGAAGTTTCTGGCTTTTGCAGTTTCTGGCTTTTGCAGTTTCTGGCTTTTGAAGTTTCTGGCTTTTGAAGTTTCTGGCTTTTGAAGTTTCTGGCTTTTGAAGTTTCTGGCTTTTGAAGTTTCTGGCTTTTGAAGTTTCTGGCTTTTGAAGTTTCTGGCTTTTGAAGTTTCTGGCTTTTGAAGTTTCTGGCTTTTGAAGTTTCTGGCTTTTGAAGTTTCTGGCTTTTGAAGTTTCTGGCTTTTGAAGTTTCTGGCTTTTGAAGTTTCTGGCTTTTGAAGTTTCTGGCTTTTGAAGTTTCTGGCTTTTGAAGTTTCTGGCTTTTGAAGTTTCTGGCTTTTGAAGTTTCTGGCTTTTGAAGTTTCTGGCTTTTGAAGTTTCTGACTTTTGAAGTTTCTGACTGAATTAACTGAATTTTCAATAACTGTGAATAAATTTGTTCTAATTATAATTACTGTCTTTGTTTTTAGCTGGAGTAGAATTTCAACCATATTCATGGTGGGTTTCAAGAAATAATCAAAAAATGGATTATTGGGCTGGGGCACTTCCAGGATCACATAAGTGTCAATGTGGAGTTTTGGGCACCTGTGTTGATCCCACTAAATGGTGCAATTGTGATGCAGGCAAGTTTCTAACAGTAGTTTCTACCAAAGTTCTGTTTCTTTTGTATCCTACTTTACTTTATATACAAAATTCTATTAAGTATGTACTTCAAATTTTAGTTGTGCAATGAACAGTTGGGTTAAATAAAATGTAAGTGCAGTACAAAAAAATGTGTATAGATCATTGAATTGCTAAACATTGGGATTAAATTCCATGAGAAATCAAAAATTGTCACTTAAATTTTTTCACAGAATATTATATCTATCTGAATTCTTTCATTTTATTTTGTTCTTTCAATTTAGTTTTTCGTATATTTCTAGTTCTACTTACATCTTACTACCCATGCTATGTAGTAGGGGCCTCCAAGAGAGCTAAATCTTCAAAAATGTAATAGAATGTTCATAAATCTCTCATTGTGGAATATATCTTGGGCCCTGCATGTCCTCAGTCTCCCTCCACCATCCCCATTCTACCCATCCAAGCCTACCCCTGTCATGTGTGTTGCAGTAATCTGTACCCTACATCATGAGACTTTGTTTTTTTCATTTTTAATGAAGGATTTTGTGTCATTGGTGTCTTATAAATTGTCACAAACCATCATCCATCCATCCATCCTTATCATATTAAATGAGAAAGTAGAATTCTCAATTTGTGAAAAGATCATAAGCTTAGTGCAATCAAGTTGTTCTTTAAGTTTTATTTTTCTTTGTGAGTTAATTTCATTTGGTTTAACAACTCTAATAATAATAATTCATTAATTAAATTTTGTTGATTGTTAAACCTTGGAATTGTGCAAATTCAAGAAGTGGTTGTTTTGATGGGCGTGTAACTATAGAGATTTGCTTACAATTTTTTTATGCAAGTCATAATTTTATTGCATTTTTGGACAAAATTAATTGGAATTTTCATTCAGGTTTTGAAAGTTGGCAAGAAGATGGAGGTGATATCAAAGAAAAGGAATTTCTTCCTGTGAAGCAAATTCGCTTTGGTGACACTGGTAACCCTCTTGATGAAAAGGAGGGTCGTTACATTTTAGGACCTCTCATGTGTGAAGGTGATGGTAAGTGTACAGTTTGATTACTTAATACCTCTACATTGCCATGTAATATTTAGTGTGTCTGATACTTGAAAATCAAATACTAATGCTGCTCCAGCTAGTAATGAGCAATAGCAGCTTCTCAGAGGTAAAATATTGTGCAAAATTCATGTTTTTTGAAGTGCAAGTGTGCATGCTGTGAGCAGGTAGAAAGAGCAGCAAAATAAGGTAATGTTGTCTCCCATGATGCAGTGTTGTCCAGCATAAAGATGATTTGTTTGTGGTATAATTAGTGTTTGATTTATGAATTAAGATTTCTTGATCACTGTGTTAAATACAAATTAATTGTCTTTTTAGATCTCTTTAACAATGTGGTAACATTTCGAATCGATGATGCATCAATTGATCTTCCAACGTTTGATATGGGCCACAGTGGTGATATTTACTTTGAGTTCAAAACTACTGTAGAAAATGCAGTTATAATGCACAGCAAAGGACCTACAGACTACATCAAAATATCGATTATAGGTAAGTATATGATAACAAGAGAATTACCGGAAATAATTGAAATAAGGATTGTAAAGGATTGTTAGCAGGGTGGCAACACACTTAGAAGACCAGGAATTGTCAGGGAATTTATTATTTATTGGAAAAGTCAGGGGAAAATTAAGGAATTGCTTTTTCCACGAAAATATTTTCTACAAAATTATTTCGATCTTTTGGCCACATGGATCCAAATTATTAAAGACTGGTTTTTGTTTTTAACTAATTATTACCATTGAGTCAAAATTTAATAACAAATGGTCTAATTGACTAGAAAATAGTATTGTTGAGAACTTAAAATCTGTTAATTGTCAAATGCATAAGAAGTGCAGATTTTCCCACTATCATAATTTAACACTCGCATATCCTTTTTGATTGTCCAACAAGAAGAAAGGATACCTCAGTGCTAAATTATTAAGTTAAAATTTTCTTGCTTGAGCTATCACCAGTCTTGTGTTCCTTAAAATCATCATCATAATCATGGATTTTGTCACTACTATTGTTATATGTGGCTATGATGACATAATAGTTAGCACATCGGGCTGTTGTACCTAAGTTTGTGGGTGCAAACCTGATTGAAACCATGGACTTTAAGGGCAAAAACAGAATCCTTTTTCAAGCCAGCTCCCATGTTGTAAATTTACTGCATGTAAAAGATTCTTCAGCCTAAAAGAAGCCTCTTAGCTAAATCCAAATCATTTGTTTTGTCTCCTGTGTGATAACTTCTCTCTCTGCTAGATAGTGAAAGAAGTGTAGCGAACTTTGCGTCATCGGGCAAAAGAGCTGGTTTGATGGTCCCATTCTTCCCCCCCCCCCCCCCCAAAAAAAAAAAATGAGGCATGAACTGAACTGAATATTTACATTGACCTGAATACTTTTGTTGCTTTTTGGACTTCTTCTTGTAGTTCTCTGACTTTTTACTTCTATCTTGCCCACAACAATGTTTTGCATTTCAATTTGTGCTCTTAGTCTTTCATCTGGTGTCACTGACGAACATTCTTGTCATTCGTTTTTCTTCCTGTTGTGTTCTTGTCTCCGATTGTTTAACGACTTTTAACTTTCTTTTTCACATAGTAGTGTAGTCATTCATATTCTTTTTCTAGGTGGTGACCAACTCCAGTTTCAGTATCAAGCTGGCAGTGGCCCGTTAGGTGTGAGTGTAGAGACATCTTACCGTCTTGCTGATAATAATTGGCACTCTGTTTCTGTAGAGAGAAACAGGTAAGAAGGTTGAAAGAGTGGTGTGAATAGTGCTTACTTCAAGTCTGAAGCAAGTAGTAAAACCATTTATTTAATTTGATGTGAATAACCTTAAACTTTTACTTGGAGGGAAATGCTGGGAAAATAAGTAAATATTATTTGGAGAATGCTGGGAAATCAGAACATACTCGTCTTGCCCATAATGATCTGTAAGACTAGGAGTTTGTGCACTGTTTTGTGTCAGATATCCTACAAGGAAATAACAAATTTCTCGAATGAAACTGCTTGGACAGATGACTACTTTTGCAAATGCAGTTTGTGAAAAATTGTGCAAAACTACCCTATGGCTTTAAACAAGTCGAATATGAAGGCTGGAAAGGAAACTGTATGCTCAGGTTCAGTTTTTCACAACCCTGCTCATATAGAGCTATTATGAAGAGCTGAATATTCAGTTTGAATTCCAGACTTAATACTTAAAAGCTGTGTCTTGTTCTATACTAAAGCCCATTGGGGAATACTTTTCACAATCCCCAAACATTAAATATTTATTGAAGATAACTTGATTTATTTCTTCTCTCCAGTATCCATGTTTGTTTTCACTCTCCATTCCCTACAACATTAAAATTATTCTTGCAAATCAATTTAAGATGTAATAACAAGAATCCAGAATTGTTTTGGTATTCTGAAATTCAAGAATACAACCTCCATTATTATTGTAATACGATTATAGTAGAACCCTGATTTATCATGACTTTAATTTGATGTTGTCATGCATTTAAAGTAAATTTCTGAAAGTCTCGATGATACCTGTATGTAATTAATTGTAATTATATTTTCTATTTAATGTCACTTGTTTTGACATGCAATCTGCATTTAACGTTAAACATTTTTGTATTTTTATTTTTCCTCCAGAAATTAGGAACCATGGCCACATACATCATCTGTTACTATCTGTCATGCAATGCAGCCAATTTTAGTGTACGAAAACCATTAACAGCTGCAATGACATCTGTATTAAGGTGGTGTTATACTAAGTTAGCTCCTCTCAGTCAGATTGTGATATAGTAGGAGTTGTCCCTCGTCCTTTACAAATTTTGCACTCGCAGAACTCATACGATAATATTGTGATTTAATTATGTATGGGACCGTCCATAAATTATATAATGCAAATTTACTGTTATTTGAATATCCCATCCCCCCTGTAACACAGCTGCAATGCACACGAATCCCCCCTAAATAATAATGTAATGCTTACAACTAGACCCTGCCCCATATTTACAATAAATAAAAATGAATTATAAAGTAGAAATGACAAGCTATATAAATTTTATTTGTGTTATATATTAATATGTGTTATAATTAAATCCAGAATTAGTTTCCAATGTGGACTGCACTTTTTTTCCATTTAATTTGGTAATATTTTAATGTTGTAGTTCAAGACTGGATAAAAGGAATAATTTCAACAAAAGGCAAAAAATTTTAAAAATAAATATCAGCAATACACACCACTGAACCATGACTCCCTTACGTGCATGTAACGCAGTGTAATGCCCTCCCTATCCCTTTGGTGTTACATAATGTATGGACATCCTCTGTGATAAAAATTAAGATTTTTGTTGTTTTCTTTCCCTAGTTAATTTTAACTTGTTTCCTGAAAGAATACTTTAGACACCCATTTGGTGTAAACCTCCTTTTAATGCAAGAATTTTTAGGACACCCTAAGGTGATGTTAAATAGGAGTTCTACTGTAATGCATTGTTATAAACACATTCAATTGCTGTTGTTCCGAACACCACCACACTCGCTGATCTTGACAGCAAAAACTCACTTATGTGTGATCATCGATGTATTTATGTATTAAATGAAATAAACACTGTTTTGTTCATGTGTGAAGTAAATGCAGGAAAAATAAAATCTTACTATTAATTAATATAGGTAAATATTATTTACTGCAAGTAAAGCTAGAACTTAAGTTTTCTTCACTGATTCATAAGTATTTACTACAAAGGCTTTTAGAATAAACAATACTTATTTTTATTCACATGACCCAAAAATATTGGCTGCAGAATGCCTTTATAAGATTTTTCTTTATTAATTGATAATGTGTGCTTACCTGCTTTTAGGAAAGAAGCTCGTATTGTTGTGGATGGGTCTCAAAAGGCTGAAGTGCGAGAACCAGCAGGACCTGTGAGAGCTTTACATCTTGACACAAATCTTGTTGTGGGTATGTTAAATGTTGAATTGTTTGAGTAAATTAAGTGGGGAAAAAGACATTCTGATTTCTGAATAACCTAAGCCAAGGGTGTCCCAACTTACAAGGCCCCTCGAGCCACAGCTATAACTTTTAATATGGTTGCAGGCCGCATTTATATTACTCAGGCGTCCACATCCGACTTCCCCATATTCTTGATCTCGGCAGTTTGCTCAGTGCTCAGCTGTTCTAAAATGGGGAGGGAAGAATGGAACCATATGTGATATTAAGCTGTACCATGTACAGTGAAACACTGGGATGATTTTGAATTTCTGAATTTACTAGAAAAAAATTCTTAAATCTAAACTTGAACCTATTTTTACATCAAGGACAGGATAGTAAGGAGGGGTTGAACTTAATGATGTGGTTGGTTTTGGTGCGAGTGGGAGGGATATATTGGGAGAAGAGGATTTGATGAGAAAAGGTAAGTCCACGGTATTTGATTTCTGGTTGCCTTGGTTTGGGAGTATGACGTTGGAATATGAAATATTTTTAGAAGAAGATTCTGGCTTGCAAGGGTTAATGATAATGACTTAGGGGAGGCCCAGAGGTTAAAACTTTTGAGGTATTTTGTAGTTGATTGTGGGATAAATGGACAAAGGGGTAAGATACTAGGAAGGTAAGGTCATCTGGATAAAGGCAGGTTTTAACTCGAAGGTTTGGTTGGTTAAATGGTGAAGTGGGTGGAAGATAGCACAGCATCATGAGGCTTTGATAAGATGATAGGGGAGGTTTTTGAGAGGTGACGGATAAGGAAGGATCTGTGGCCAAGGTAACTTTGTAGTAGGAAAAAGGTGATTTGGGATATAAGGAGAGATTTTCATTAATATAAAACATGATGTAAGGCAAGTCACATTCTTGGGTAAAGTCAGTTAAGAATTTCTTTTCTGGATCCAGGTGGCTATGGAATGCACTAGGTTAAAGTTCGGAGCCACCTTCCTTGCAAATCAAATTGGATTGTTAGGATAATTGGATCTAGGATAGGGGTGAGCCAGTGAAGATTGAGTTGGGCTTCTATAGGTTAAATGTAGTTGTATTATTATTTGTGGTCCATGTCAGTTGCAGGAGAGTTGGCAAGGTTATGGGTAACATCTGCATGTGGAGTTGCAGGGAAGGAAGCATATGGCGAGGGATTGGTCAAAGGTGTCAATGATGCTGTGTGCAAGGGTATTAGAGATGGTAAGGAGTGGGAGATTTTGGTGGGACGATCCCAAGAATTCGTCCATGAATATTACCCATTGTAGATATGTGTTGTTTTGTCCCCTTTACTTTGTCTGTGTTAGATTTTCTTGACATGAAAAGGCAAAATTAACACATGGATCCCAACCAAATAGATATGCGAATGCAGTATGTGCAGTAAATCGGCGAATATCAGACAAACCATTTTTTTCAAAAGAGATATTTAGGAAATCATGTCATCTCATATTTTGATATTTCTAATGACGAACTCAATCAAACTAGTATTGGGTAGTTTCTAACGCTAATGGGAGGCTAATTGGCTGCAAATTTCTATTTACACCATCCTAACCTAGCCTAACCTGACTCCACTGTACACTTCAGTTGCCTTTCTATGCATTTCTGTGCTAGAATAACAAGGTTTCATTCACCAGCCTCTGACATTGCCGTAAAACATCTTTGAGCGTGTGTAGTGCAAGTTGTTCAAAGTGCATTTTTATGGCAAAATACTTCTCATAGACACTCATGACATCATACTCAGACAATCACCTTACTTTAGCCAGAGTCCTGTTGTAAATGCCAACATTAGCCAGATGATGTCTGAAATGATTCATTCCTCATCTTTTATATAGCCTTTATCCAAAGTCTCTGGCTAAATACCCAATGTGAAATATCCAGCTAATATATGAATTAACCATGATTCAAATTTAAGGT